>APFE031755945.1:223431-235321 GCA_000404065.3 Pinus taeda | reverse complement strand
CCCTGATCATCCAACATCGGTCCTTGTGTTGATGCTGGGCCAGCCCCGCCCAACATCCTTCATCAACATGTGAGATGCCCTGAAGATGTGGGATGCTGGGCCACTGCCACTGCTGCATCTGTACGACAACTCCCTCTACATCTGTGTTGCTGCCTATGGCCCTGCCACTTCCATTGCTGTATCTGTACGACAAATGAGATGTGGGATGCCCTGAAGATGTGGGATGCTGGGCCACTGCCACTGCTGCATCTGTACGACAACTCCCTCTACATCTGTGTTGCTGCCTATGGCCCTGCCACTGCCGTTGTTGTATCTGCACTGCATCCCCTCTCATCATGCTGTATCATGCTGCCCATAGCACTGCCACTGCTAACCGTTGCACTGCAACTTAGTTATTGAGAAGTAAGTAACCGATCCTCCCAACTTTGACATCTCTGTCAGGCTAGAAACACTCCCGATGTTGAAGCTCCCTCTGTCGCTGACAAGTACTCCCTCTACTGACCTCTGTGCTGCTGCAACAACTCCATGCATCTCGCACTATTGCCTCACGCTATCTCGAGACTCCTGCACTATAGCACACTGTTGCTCCATCTGCATCCGTCTCTACCGACATCTGCCAGTCTTCCTACTCCTCTTCGGGGCTCCCGTAGCCAGGTATAACCCAAGAGGTTGGGTACCTCGAGGATCCTGCCCCTCATAGTTTGTAGTATGTCTGACTACAGCTCGATGTCTCCCCACTTCCTCTCAAGTGGCGCATGTGCACTCATGGCACAATTGTCATCTGTCTCCACTTGTTTCTCTATCCTCGTTGGCGCTGCTTTGGTCTCAGAAGCCTCTCCCCTTGCTCTTCTTCCTTGGACACTGGTTCGCATAGTGACCCAGTTCCCCACAATGGAAGCACTTGACCTTGGAGAGGTCCTTCTTCTTTTGTTTCTCCTGCTTTCTCGCAGATGCTAGAGCAGCATCCTCCTCTAACTCTTTTTTTTATTCTGACCCCCTCGCCGCCACTCCTTGCCTTGGTTAGCCGTCTGATCTCTTCTTGACGAAGAGCCGCCCACAGTTCCTCCCAATCCGGAAGGTTTGACCTACCCAGTAAGCTCTGGACAAATACCTCCCAATCCCTTGAGATTGCGTTAAGTACGGTCCTCACCAACATCTCCTCATCCGGCGTGGCTCCTATGGAAGTTAGCTGGTTTCGGATCTCTGTCAATCGCCCGAGGAAGATATCTATCTGCTCTCCCCTCTGCATCTGGTATGACTGCAACTGATTTTCTAGAAGCATCTTCCTTTGCATGGAAGTATGTTGATACAACTTCTTCAGGGCATCCCACATCTCATTTGCCGTACCCTTCTCGACAATATGTGGTACCACATGATCCTTGACCCCGTCAAGGATAATGCACTTAGTCTTGGCCATTTCCTCTTCGTACTTCTCATTTTCAGCCAGGTCAACTGGGATTGCTATCGTTTTCAAAGCGAAGTGCTTGATGCGATACTTGTGTAGAATGGACAAGATCCTGACCTTCCAGACTACGAAGTTGGAAGCTCCGTCCAGTCTATCTTCATCTCTCAGCCCATTCACTGTCATTTCGCTGCTCCTCTTTCGAGTCTCTCTACTTCCCTCTTGGAAGTCCTATGATAAAAAAAGTTGAGTCTTTCTACTTCCCTCTTGAAAGTCCTCTAATCGACTCTAGCTGAGTCTCTCAACTTCTCGTTTGGAAGTTCTCGGTTTGGGTCCCTCTGAGCCTCGATTTCCCTTCTGTAAACCCCTCTTCGAATGTCGAGATGCCCCACTCCGATCGTTTGTGCAACTGCACCACTGATCCAGATTTCTTGGCTAGAAATCCTCGACAGCGACTCCCTCCACCTTGGTTTTGCCCTGTTAGGTACTGTTCTGACCACAATACCCCACCATATTCGTTCCGCAACTCATCCACAGCCTCCTATGCCTTAACAATCTGAAGGTCTGAGCCTCTAGGCTTTGCGCAATCCCGACACTAGAAAAATTTGCACCTCCTAGCCACAACGTCGATTCTTCCTAACTGAGAAAGATGATCGAGCACTGCATAGGTCAGGTCTGCTCCTCTCTGCCTGAACGCTGATCCTCCTCCTGGTTTGAATTGATGACACAGGCTCTGCGCGTCACCCCCCCTTTGCTACTTTCTGCTAGAAACAACTTTTGTCACTCTGAACAACTGTTTCTACTGCTCTGCTCGGCTGATGCCTTCAGTTATCCTGTGATCTGCAACCACGCTCTGATACCATGTTGGGATTTCTAAGTTTAAACCGTTAGAAATTCTTCCTGTGCTATCTGATTTATTTCTTCCTACTTGTTCAATTATTTAACAAGTTATTTACCATGTAAATACTGAAAATAAATACAAACACAATATCAACACATACAGATCAGCAAATGAAAGTAAACATGCACACAAGTGACGCTGTTGTTTTTGGACTAATGTCTCCAGAAAAACCCAATGCAGGAAAACCGGTGCAGCTATTCAGAGGGTTTTATTATTATGCAGTTTCATAATACAACCTGGGTGCCATAAATGCCTCACCCAACAGAGAATGCCCTCGGTAGTAGTACCTCTCAGTCGGAGATAAATATTCCGGCTAAATCATCGAATGAATGATCCCACAGAAACAATGCAACTTCTGCTGCTTTGCATCACTCTGATAGGGACTGTCACCCTATCTAGCTCTCTAGCTCCTATTCTGTCCCACGAAAAATCTCCCAGCGCTGCCTCTTGGCTTGCGTCAGCCTCTCTGGCCCAATATTAGCCTCTCTGGCCTAGCGTCAGCCTCTCTGGCCCAACGCCAACCTCTCTGGGCTCTGCGTCAGCCTCTAGAGCCTCTGCGTCTCAGACGCTGGCCCTTCTCTGGCTCTGCGCAGCTCCTGGCTGCCTCTGCGTGGCCTCTAGCTGGCTCTGTGTCAACCTCTCCCGGCTTTTGCGTTGATCCTCCCGGTACTCACTCTGCCTATTTGCTATGTATTCACTACCCCTCAGTTGCAACTCTGATCACTCAATTTCCTCAGCAAACCCTGCCCCAAAAAATCGAGTTCTTGATCTCTCTGGGTGCGTTCTCCAACTGACCCTCAAGCCTCCCCTTATACTTTTCTCGTTGTCCATCAATGACCGAGATTAAATCTCTAATCAATGGCTAAGATTAGATTTGACTTGGTACATGACTTTTTGACCATTCTAACCCAGTTTTATATTAATACCCATTAATATTTTATTTTTCCTAAGTTTAGACTTAGGAACTCCATTAAAAATATTAATTATTTTAATATCTTTCAAACCGGTTAGATTCTGCCCAAACCATTTCTGGATCTTGGAGATCTCATGTGCTTTTAGCCTCTTCACCAATTTTTGTGGCTAGAGCACATCCAATGCTACCCCAAATCAACAAACAAAATTGAAAAGGAGGCAAGGAGGGAATGAAGAGGGAAGGAACCATGGTGAAAAAATGGCAGGTCTCAAGGAGATCATAGGTGTGAGCTTGTGTCCATAATGCATGTATGTGGGTCATGACCTAAGTGGGCTATAAGTTAAATCACTACCTCCAAGTGTTGCCGTGGTTATCTTGAGGTGCTAAAACAACTCCTTTTTTTAATTGTAATTGAAAATAGTATATTAAAAAACTTGCACTTGCGAGCATGGCGTTGCATCAAAGACAGTAAAATTCAAGGTATCACCTTCCAACTATTAAAAAAACCTGGTATCATAGCATGCTTTTAACAAGACTTCCATACTATTAATCCTAGTAGTGTAAATTCAACAATACAACCATGATATCAAACATAATATAACTTATATATATTGCTAAGTTTGAGTATTTTGGTATTTTTCCACTTCGGGTTCACTTGCTCCATTGAAGGAGTTGTCCACATATAAACAATTGTCACTTCCTTGATAGCCTGCTGACTCTAACACTCTCCTCCACGTGTCATGATATTACGAAATTGGTAGGTTGCTTACCCTCTTGTTTACAAGAAGGGTGCCAATTGCTAATGATGTCGCCTTGTTTTCTAATTGGTCAACTATGAAGTTGTTATGCCGCAAAGCATGGATCATTGTGAACACATCCATATTTTTCAAATGGAATAAAATCCTTTTAAATAGGATGCTGAGCTTGAAATCTGTTGGAGAGGAACCAAGATCAAGGTGTTGGATTATAATCTTGCAGTTCCCTATTATGATCAGATTACGGAGACTGAGCGATATGGATTGTAGTAGCGCGTGAAATAGAGCATAAGCCTCTGCTTGGTTTGGTGGCCCTGAAATGAGTAGTTCAACTTGTCCACTGGGGTGCATTCAGCACCACCTCCCACACGTGCCACACCTTGGTGCTCGAACAATGCTTGGGAATGGGACCTTGTGAAGATATCTGGGGAAGTTTATTAGATTTGAATCATGCCCAAAGGTGTGAAAATCCTTGCTCCCCACTATTTCTTTCCTTGTCTGTCTCTCTCTCTCTCTCTCTCTCTCTCTCTCTTTCTCTGTGTGTGTGTGTAGTTTTGGAGAAATGACTCTCCCCATCATCTCACACTTGAGAACTTAGTAAGTTGATATCTTGCTTTGCTACTCTTAGGAGTTCTTGCCTCTTTCCTTGGTGTTTGGATGAAGAGAAATATTAATTGCCAACCATAAGAGTGGTAGGTAATTTCCCAAGGTCTCAGCGAGAATGGATCTTGTGACCTTCGGCATTACGTCTTAGCAAAATGGGTCAAACCAATTGAGCTATACCTTGTGGTTATAAAGGTGTGTGGATATCATAGTTTTTAACCTAGGACTCGGAATTGGTTGAGGTTCTCCTTCAACTCTGACTTGGACTTGGATTGACTCGGGCTGAGCTGGTTTCAATGACTTAGTTTACTAAAGAATACATTAGGAAAATATATTTTAAAGATTCCAAATCATTAGAGATAAAATATGTTGAAATTTTTTAAAATGACACCAGGTGCAATATATATCAACAACAAAATACATACTATTAATCAATTAGGCTCTAAATCAAACTTTCTCCTGACTCTGGCCATAATGCAATGTTGGGGTCTGTCGGTTGTTTGCGGCATGTCTTTAATTGAAGGGATTTTGAGCTCTATTGTCCCTCTTTTGATAGATTATATTGTGAATAATACATCCTTTATTTGGATCACAGACAGGTCATATTAGATTGTTGGAGAATCACTTTGTTGATTCAGAAGTGAATTTTTTTAAGTGGATGGGTTATTTAAAGATATGATCATCACGGAGTCAATCGTTAAGCTAATTGCATTTTGCTGTGACAGTTAAAAGATGATTACATGCTATCTAATTTGCTATTCTTCCTTCAAGAATCAGCTAGGATATTATGTAATGAAACCGAGTCTTATAATTTTCAGTTATTACTTCCAATTTGCATTTCACAATTACTACTTCCATTGTTTCAGTAATGTTTGTTATATTTACAAACGGTAGAGTAATTAGATAGAGGGCAGGATTCTAGCTTTATGGCTCTGGAAACTTTATTTCCAAGTTGTCTTTCTGAGTTGTGTTACTTCTAGAGTTTCAGTATCGGAGTGTGTAAGTGAATGTCTATTAAGACATATCAGTCATGAGAGCAGTATCTATGCTAATCATATTTTATTGTGATTATGAACAAAGGACTCTGCTATTTGATTTGACTTTATTCGTGTAACATCTTAGGAAAATATGTTTTAAAGTTGAGACCTGGAATTCCTTAATGTAAAACAGGGCCATCAAACTTTTTCCTCGTAAAAATATGCATTTATATAA
The DNA here is from genome assembly GCA_000404065.3 of Pinus taeda. NCBI lineage: Eukaryota > Viridiplantae > Streptophyta > Pinopsida > Pinales > Pinaceae > Pinus > Pinus taeda. The sequence goes on along the minus strand of APFE031755945.1, from coordinate 229,535 downwards.
TTGGTCTTGCCACTATTCCGTTTTCTATAATCTTATGTTAAAAGACTTGTATTATTCAAATTTTGTCATTGGGCTATCTCCATTTGGCCATACTGCAGCTATGTTTATCTAAGTTGTCTTTGTCTTTAGGCATCCTTTCCATACCTAAATTGTTATAAGCTCTGAAATGTGTTTATTATGGCTATAACAGGACATGGCTCCAGCAACATGGATTAGTGCTCTTTGGTGCTGCTGCAGGTGTAACAGTAATTGCCTCAGCCTTGTTAATGTATTGGTATTGTTGGAGACAAAAGCAAGAAGTACTTGGAAAATACACGACAGTAGATGCTGCAAATCTTGATGAAGAGCTTCAGCAACTTTGATTTGTATAATATCTTGCATGATCCAATTTAATAAAATTCTAGTATCCTCAATATGTTCTTGCCAATTGAATATACCCTCTAATTTGGGATGGTCTGTACAATTTTTCGATCCCTTCCTGTTCTTTTAACTTCCTCTCACTTCTGATGTAATATTCTTCGCAATGTTGTGGTTTCAGCAGTTGTCTGATATGGTCATTGTCAAAAACACTTATGTTTTGCCCTTTGTGGCAGAACATCTAGGTGCATAATCCTTGGTTTCTTACCTAAAAGTTGATCCAATTTCTCACCATTGTGAAAGCTTGGTTGAGTGGTTGGTCAATACTAGTTTGTCTCTTCATTTTACTGCTGCGACGGTTGTCGTCTTACCCTTCTTTCATTGCACTCTTGTGACTTTCATTGCACTCTTGTGACTTCAGTGAGTTCGGAGGGAACTTTTGCTAGTTTAGTCATTCAGGCAGTGTTTATTACTGGAGTTTTTTTTTTGTGTTACATTAGTCTTTACTTGATGTTAGTTGGGTACGTCCAAGTGTCCAGCTTGAGAGCTTCAAGAATTCAGGCTGTCGATGAGACATAGATGCATAATACAAGTTATTTTTATCTATACCAAGTTCTCATGTGTTCCTTCCATGGAACTGCAAAATAGCACGATGTGGTATTAACTTAATTAATATATACAATGAAAACAAATCCTTTTTCGTAAGCATCTAAGAGTTAATGGTTATCATGCTTTGTTTCAAGGCTAAGAAATTAACTTGCCCACAGTGAACCTTCATTCTAATGACCACAAACCTGATGAGTTCTTGTTGTACTGCTATTGTATAGTATGGTTTATGAAGCTTTTAAAATCCGGTTTAAAAAACCATGAAATAAACTCATTAAAACCGCTCATTCTGTTTAGTGTAAACTTGACGATTTCATGATTAGTGCTTGTTAATGTGTTTGGTGAAGCCATTAACATGTGTTCATATTGATAGAAATATGGCTTTGGGGTTTAAGGGTCATTTCATTAATTGCAGAAGCTTTTCCAATTACGATATGCAGAAATTTAAAAAAAATGCAAAATCATTTGTCCAGAGCCTATATGATCTGTAGTCTGTACACTGTCTTGGATATCCCAATGGACAGTTGATCACAATGGATTGCAATGCTTTTTTTATTTACTTTCATATAACGAGGTTTTACTCCATAATGCTAGGTCTGAATACCTTTTTTTAACCATAATTTCAAATTTGTCTATGGAAATGAACGTAATCTTATGAAAATTTTCATTTAACAGCTAAAACTATTGCCAACACCAGCAACCATCAATTACACATTGGAGAATGCAGATTACCTTGGAGAACCTCAGTGGGAAAACTCCAGTTGGAAGAAGATATTTCATTCCTTTAGATTACAATTGTTGTAGTTCTCTCAGAGCATAGAAGAACAGATTTTCTGGAAGTTGTCTTCTATCTTCAACAATGCCTGTGGGTTGTGAAAACCTGTTCTACTTTGCTGACGACAACACAAAGGAATGGAGCTGCTCTTTGATTGGAAGATTGATTTCCATCTCTCAGGTGGATGGTAGCATCAGCGTTTTGCATTGTGTCTTATCCTTTAAACAATGCATTGGCTTCCGCTCTGAAACACACGGGTTAAAATGATTTCTTTAGAGGCTATTTCGTTCCCCTGTCAAGTGTCTTAGATTCTATCTGAGGTTCAATTTCTCCAACTATTTGTGCTTCCTCTTCAGCTAGGAATTCTCTTTTTGCCAATGATTTGTTCCTTTCTCTGCACAGTGAAGGATGCGTTCAGTCTGGTTGACGATTCTTTTGTCATATAGCAACGATTACTTTTCCAGTTTGCAGTGGTTCATTCTTTCTTTCAAATATGAATTCATTATTGTGCTTACCCGATATTTGTATTTCCTCTTGGGATTTACAAGCAATAAGCATGTATAGAGGGGATTCCTTCTATCAACGAAGGTCGACTTCGTGGCACTTGGAGGCTGCTTCGCTGGACATGCCCACAGACTCACATCCATCTCAAAAATACGTTGCTTGATTTTCCTTCCTTGGTGTCATTTGATGTAATAACAAAAAGTTTGGGTTCATCTCAAAACTGAGATGCGTACCATGTAGGCCTATGGGGTCTCTAGGGGATTGAAAGGGAGAATTTTCTTCACAAGTTTACAATGACTGTTAGGCCATCGTTCCTTTATCCAATCCAACACCCCTCGTGTGCACTGCTGGTTGGGACGAGTGATGGAACATGGCTTTCATCCTGTTCTTCTCATAAGGACTCGTTTGATGCCTCCCAAGAATTATAACGAGTCTTGTCTAAAATGCCGAGTTGAGCATTTTACTCGAGAAAAAGGGAGAAGAAGATTTTATAGTTGCAGAAGCTATTTCAAGAAGCCAAAAATAGAGTTGCATGCTCGGAACTGGTTCATTACTGTTCTTGGGTCTTCCGATCTGTTTGAGGATCCATTCTGGATCACTCTTTAAAGATGCCTTGACCTTGAAACTTAATTCCCAAAGGTAGCATGTATCAATTGCAGATAAACTAGACCATTTATCATACAGAGAATTATATTGGGCTAGTAATTTGGATGTCAGTGCATGGTATTTAGTAAAAAATATACAATTTCAGTGGTTAAAAATGGAGACGGCTTATCGTTTCAGCTTTTGTCAGCAGGGGGGTCATCATGGAAAACAGGTACGGAGGAACCCAATATTGTAACTATTTTACTAATCTTTCTTAAAGGTAGTAGATATTAACACAGAAATAGCCAGTTGAAAGGAGAGTTAAATTTGCATCGTATGCCAAAGAGGCCAGAAGTTGTATGCCAAGCCCGAAGTTAGCCTGAGGTTGAGTGAAGCCTTTTCAGAAAAATTACCTCCTTACACTTGTGTGATGAAATGAAATCTTGAGTACCAATTTTTTCAAGGGAAAAGTTTTCAGTGTCAATTGTCACAAGATCAGATTAGGTCATAAGGTGGTCAGATTCACATCTTATCTCAGTGTCATCTACACCAGTGAGTTTTGATAACATCCAGCTCAGCATTTACATTTATTTATCCATGTAATTAATGACATCTATACATTATTTATATCATAGTGAACATGGAGATTATATCTTCTAATGTCGGGTCATGAGTTCAGAGAAATATATTAATGTAACGTCAATATTTACATTGAGACCATCCTATTGGACTATTTCGATATTGATCAATACTTGCAAAGGGAATTAGTTTGTAAGTTTGAGTCTGGACAACATAATGATTATGCCAAATATCTTTCGGTTAAAAGCTAGGGCACATTTAAAGCTTGAAGTGATCAACACAGTGCTATATAAATTAAAATTTGGAAATTATTTTGGTGACCGGGATATATGAAAAGATAGTGTCCAACTTATATTGTTTTTGTTGGTTGCAAATATGAATCAGTCACAAAGCAATGGTAGATGAGGCCCATTTGAATATATGAAAACTGCCCCCGAATACGCTGGTTTGAACTATGTCATATTGGAGCTTAAAATCCTTTACTTTAGTGTACGTTTCAAAAGTCATTTTCAGATAATCATGACAATGACTAATCAGTAAAGTGTATTTTATCCTTATAATTGGGATAATCATAACAAGAAGTAAAGCCAGGGGACATTTAAAATAACCACTTATTTAATAATCTAGAAGGGCATCAGGGCCATTTCAAAATGGTCCTAATATTTGTGATGTTTGGGTTTTAATATTTTTGGGTGTTTTGTGAGGCCTTTTCATGCATATCTCGAGGGTTTTATGCCCAATGATTAGGAATTTGATCAAGTGTATTTTTTTTCTTTCAACGAGTTAAAGAAGACCCAAAACAAAACATGAGTGAAATATTATGATCCTAAGAAGGTGCCTTTTTTTAAAGAAGACTCAAAACAAAACACAAGTGAAATATTATGATCCTAAGAAGGAGCCTCTTTTTCTTCGGGCAAATCAAATTTGTCCAATGCAGTGTTCTTGCACCACCCAAATTTCATGCCAGGGTCATAGGGTTGGTATTAGCATAAAATGAAGCTTCAACATCCTGTTGTGGCCTATTCATGCATGCTTGGTTTCATCATTTCTTCTTAAAGATAAGCTATTACTATTCTAGCTTCTACATACTGTTATGCACATTGCAAGGCTTTTCACCATTGATATATATATATATATATAATTGTAATAACTTACATTCAAAACTATGTTTTGTGCTCTCTGCTATGATGTGTTCTTTTATTTTGTTTTCAGTTCAATTGGATTGGGTGCATCAATTCATTGTATTATATGTTGTATTTTCATCCATGTCTGTGACAAGATTACTGTACAGGGAGTTGATCCTCAAGCTAACAGATCCTAATTAATTTTTTCCTTGTTGAATTAAGCAATGTCTTATGGCAAAGGAACTAAAAAGAGATGACAGAGTAGGAGCCCTTGAGCAGTAGAGGAAGGAAGATCATGCGATGACTCTCGATAATAATGAATTCATCTTTCACAAGCAGTGATTTTAGAGGTTAACACCCTTCAAACAGTAAATTGGGTTTGATATCCCTTTGTTTAAAGGAAACCATGTAGACACATAAGCTTTAGACAAATGGTTGGATCCATGAGGAGGTTATTTCTTTGTTCACAACTTATCGCATAGTGAAAAGATTATTTTTAAAGGATTGAATAAAATAAATAAATAAATAAATTTTAAACTAAGAATTAGGTCGAAGAACGAACTAACTAACCAAGAATGGACTTGAACCATTGGGATCACGTCCCTGTCCCCCCCGCTCCCCCCCTTTGTGTTGTTCTTTTCAGTGAGATCTTCTCTGTTGTTTCTCCCTCGTCTTCTGGATTGTTTGTTTTCTTTTTTTCCTTCGCTCTTTGATTTTTATTTAATTTTTAGTATTTTATTTTAATTTTACTAGTTCTCTTCTAGATTAAAAATCAGAGCAGAATGGTTATGTTTGAATAAGTAATAAAAATATTTTTAATTAATATAATGTATAAATAAATAAAAGTCTTTTTACCAAAACATGAATGAAGGTATTTCAAAGATGGGAACTAATTTATCCGGATACATATAATTAAATAAAATTAATTATGAATTAACTAACTAATTAGTAACAACTATATTTTTTCACAATAATTCTTCAATGACTTGAATCTATTTCCTAGTGGTTCTTATTAGAAGAAATTGTTGCATTTTCAATTATTTAACTAAGTTACATTTTTAATGAACTTTTATTAATTTTTATTATTTGATATACTATTGTTATTATAGTATTAATATTTACGCCTTTAAGCAAAATTAAATAAAGTTAAATATGAATTGACTAACTAATTAGTAACAACTATATTTTTTCTCAATAATTCTTCAATGACTTGAATCTATTTTCCTAGTGGTTTTGATTGAAGAAATTGTTACATTAATTAACTAACTAAATTAGTTATACTTTTAATAAACTTTTTTTAATTTTTATTATTTCATATACGGAGTCGTCTATAATGCGACTTTTTGGAGATTCTGGTGACGGAATCCGGCGGAAGAAATGAGGTTAAATCTTGATTTTTAAGCAGTTAAAATGGTTTTTTAACTGCATATTTGGATTCAGCGCCGTGGAAAACCCCTGGGAGCCATTGATTGTGCAGAAACTAGCTATCAAACTTGGGATTCCAATGAATTGCTGCCGGATTTTGACCGGAAAAATCCGCTGGAAAAGCTTTCAAAAAGTCGCGTTATAGACTA
>APFE031755945.1:179150-213386 GCA_000404065.3 Pinus taeda | reverse complement strand
CCTATATATAGAAAGGAGGTTTTGTCATTTGAATCATCTAAGAATTGTTCATTTATGTAATGTAAAGGAGGTTGCCCCCTCGAAGAGGCTGAATTCTAAGGCGTTGATCTATCTTTTCTATCTTTTCTTGAGCTGGTTTCATAACAGATATAAGATACTTATCTTTTGAAGATGTCAGCTCCCTCTTGATCTTAACTTCCTTGCATCCATTTGTAACTTTGTGAGCTTCATCCATATTGTTATCATGATGGCATTGCTTCCTTGCTAGGGTTAGGGTTTCTTTTTTCAACGGAAATGTCCAATCCTAGGGTTGAACCCTAGGATTTTCTTCTTTTATCCCTTTATAGCCAGCTAAGGTTTTCAAGCCCTAGAAAATGTCAAAAACCTAGAGTCGATATGCTCTTCGCAAATGAGATGAACTTCATCATTCTCATGACTTGCTCAATCATTATCCTTAATATCTTCAAACCAAGTAGCTTTTCTTTTTGAAAATCGTTGTAGAAGCAACAATATTTTGTCCTTAGATACTTGGACTTTATTTTAATGGACTCCACCATTCTGCACTTACACATGTAATCTCAGTACCCATGATTTCCCAGAATAGTGCATATGACATCAATACTTATAGAAACATATCCATTCAAGAATATGTCTTTAGGTATTTATGTCCTTGGTTGTTATTAGTGAGCTAGACATATCCAGTGCACATCCTCCATTAAGGTACATCTTCCAAGTTTTAGTGCTTTGTAACAATATTCGAAAAATACAATTCAATGTTTAATTCTCCTTTCATATTCCATTACCCATGCTAATTTGAGCATTATTAGCATTGTTTTTTGAGCTTTTCAACCCAGTTAGCCAACGTCCAATCACTTAATTTTCTTGAGCATACTTTCAACCTTGAAAGAGGACTTGGCCTCTTCTTCATTGTGAGTTTAACATCAACATATACAATGTATCTGTATTTATATCCTTGGTTGTTGTTAGTGAGCTAGACATATCCAGCGCACATCCTCCATTAAGGTACATCTTCCAAGTTTTAGTGCTTTGTAACAGTTTTCAAAAAATACAATGCAATGTTTAATTCTCCTTTCATATTCCATTACCCATGCTAATTTGAGCATTATTAGCGTTTTTGTTAGCGAGCTAGACATATCCAACGCACATCCTCCATTAAGGTACATCTTCCAAGTTGTAGTGCTTTATAACAATACTCAAAAAATACAATGCAATGTTTAATTCTCCTTTCATATTCCATTACCCATGCTAATTTGAGCATTATTAGCGTTGTTTTTCGAGCTTTTCAACCCAGGTAGCCAACGTCCAATCACTTAATTTTCTTGAGCAGACTTTCAACCTTGGAAGAGGACTTGGCCTCTTCTTCACTGTGACTTAAACATCAACATATACAACGTATCTTAATATTTTAAACAATCTTGCAAGGTTTGATTATTGCATCGGATACATGTTTGAGTAGTCACCCAAGCTATCTTTAAATCTTTAATATTGAGGAGGAACTTGACCTTATAACCTTATATTCAGTATGTGTAATAACACAAGGTCCATGGCAACACGTGACTTTGTAGCTTCAACATTCTACTAGACTTTGCATAGGTCATTAAATTTAGCTCATATCACACTCACATACCAAAGGTTTTAGGAGGCATCATTCTTAGATTGCAGTATGCTTTGCATGAATTTTTTAAAAATTCTTCACCAACGTCACTCTTCTTCAAGTGAACTTTAGTGGCTTTAAACATAAAAGACATATTTCAAACTACCTATGAGATTTGTCCTTACTATGGAAATTCAAAAAATTATATGAGATTTGGTCTTACTATATTTGAATTGGAGATTAATAGATTCCAGTAGAGACTTTGATACAAGTCTAACCACAAACTTCCAACTTTGCTTGTCCCTTAGATATAACCAAAATTATAGAGAACAAATACATACCTTGACTTCTGGTCTTAATACTTCAATTTTTTGTTTTTTTTTTTGAATAGGGAGGTTTTCCAAACTTCCTTTGGCTACTCCTTCCAAATGGACTAGTGGTATCATTTAAAACACAAGTGCAACTCTTTTATTCCAGCTATCTCAGATACTGGACATATCGAGCCTTTTGCAACTCAATCTATTCTCTGAGTATTCAAACATATAATGAGTCTTCTTGGTCCTCCTCATGATACTTAGCTTACTACAACATATTAACATTTTTAGTTCTTTCTTTTTATTGAAAATAGGGAGAGGTAATATAAGATTCTGTGACATGATTGATTTGATCCTTTTTCAAGACTAAGACATAAAACATGATGAATTTTCTGAGGCTCTCAAACCTCCTGAAGCTACACAAAGGCTTCTTTTCAAGATACTGAGGTAATTCGGTCTGAGGCCTATCCTCAGATAATTTCTGCCTTCTTGAGAATTGATTAAGGGTTTTGATCCTCTACTAGAGATCCTTTGATTTGGTCACAAAAAATTCTTGGATTCTTTCAGAACTTAGACTTAGAATTTCAATTAAGCGGACTACTTCAATGGTTGCTCTTCCACCGTAGCTATGATACCATGTTGAAAAATCTAGGGCATTCTCTATACTGATAATTACTTCTTATGAAGTTAATTATGTTAATCATTTTCTTGTGATCTTTTCCATCATAAACTAATTACATAGAGGAGCTCAATAGTAAAACAAAAATGCCATAAAAATCATAAAGAGATAGCCACATAAGAACACAATAATTTACCCTGGGAAAACTCACATGGGGGAAAACCCAACAACCTTATAGAATCAATTCAATAAGAGAGACATCAAAGTCTAGGTTATAGACAAACTGACCAACAAGATGAAAACCTCAACAATCCACTAAGAAGCCAAGTCAACTCTCCACAAAAAATTGGTTAAAGGTATGCGACAAGGTTATGAATTTTGACCTATCTTCCACAAAAGTCTAACTTTGATCATAGGGAGAAATCACTGAAAATTCAACCATTTTCACATAGATTTGACCTTAGAATATTTTCCCTTTTTATAGAGAATATACCTCACAAATTTTCCCTTTTACAAAGAAGGTACCTTGGAAAATTTTCCCTTTTGGTCATAGAATTAGTTTGCTCCTTGGACACTTTGTTCTGCTCCTTTATCCCTTCAACTTGCTCCTCAAAATTCTTCGTATGACTAAACATACGATAATATTTATTGCTGATTCGAATTACACTTTGGATGGAGGTCAAATGAATTATTTGTACACATTTGAATGGGTCCGAATAGGTGCCTCTTGGGGTAGAGCCAACTTGAACATAGGAAGGACGACTTGGTCATCTCGTGGAGCCAAAAATAACAATCCAAAATTTTATTTTTTTCTTTTGAGAAGGTCACGAAGTACATGCCTTCTAATTTTATTTGAGAAATATAATTTTCTTTTGAGCATAAAGAACATGCTTATAATAAATACATAAATGATGACAATATATTTTATGAAGACCAAACATAGTTACAAAATTCAACATGACTATGCACTCTAGAGTATTTTAGGTGGGAGATGATGTAGTTCAACTAAAACATTAGAAAAACGAGTATTGGTCGGTGACAAAAAACTCCTCTTGATAGGGCCCAATGGGTCAACGACAAACTCAATGACATTAGATTCATTTTGGAAACAATAAAAAATCCAAGCAAGAAGGGCCAAAGGTGGAGATTCCTCCAAATAGCACGTAAATGGATTAGCGATAAACTATATTGCATTGAAAAGAATGGAGATAACCCGCTTAGGTGTGGGACGAGTAACTAATATAGCGGAAGTGTGCAAGGTGTTGAGAAATGGCAACAAGAAATTCTAGTTTAATTTGTCCTTGAATTAAACTGAGAATTAAAATCGAATTCTATTCTTATAGCAACTTGTAAATAGTTAATTAAGTTTAATTTGCTTAGGAATTTTGAGTTGGAAGTCTTTCTGTAGTCATGTATATGTTCTCCCTAAGTTTTAGGGGTCCAATATGAGTTTAAATTGAGTTGGAAATTAGATCACTCAGTTTACTGAGTTAAGTTTAATTAAATTAGTTCCAAATTGTTTTTGGGACTAATAGAGGACTAACAATCAATTGGTGCATTAATGCATCCACTAGTGCTACTCCAGTTAATAAAATATTCCCTTATGAGAAACTCATGCATGTTTGTTCAGAGAAAGACCCAACTGAGACTAGAATGCAGGGACAATGTACTATCAATGGTATTATTTACTAGAGTGTAAATATCATGCATGCACCAGAGATTGATCTTATGTTTGGATTGCGCAGTTTTGGAAGCATGAATTCCTTTAAATACGAGCTATTCATCCTAGGAATTACGTAAGAGATTAGGGGCTTGGAGAGTTGTTGAATAGGCTAAGGGATTTGGCTTGAGCTAGCGTGTGAACTGAGAGAATTGAGCATACTTGTGCGGAATTGTTCTAGTGAGAAAAAGCTTTGTATCTTCTCTCATATTTCTGATATATGCAATACAAATAGTGGGGTTTTAAGCAGTGGCTTTCCCCAGATACATCTTGTGTTATGTGCCACTGATTTATTGTTTTCATCGATCTATTGGCTTCCGCTAGTTGAAAGTAGAAGTAGATTCTTATCTTGTGCTTTAGTACATTGCATGAGATTGTGAATCTAGAGGATTTTCTACATGGTATTGAAGCTGAAGACAATATACTAGAGGCAATTTTGAAGTTTAGGGTTTTGGGTTACAGGTGAAATTCAAATTTGCAATACATAGTTCAGGATCGACAGATGGCGTTCTATGGTTTGCAACTCAAGTATGCCTTGGAAGGCAACTCAAATTTTATAGCCTAGAGGGACAAAATGGAGGCCGTGCTAGAGGATAATGGATTGAAGGAATTCGTTAATCAAGAAATTCCTAAGCCAACAACATCGGATGCACAGGATTGGCCGAATTGAATAAGTGTGTGGCGAAGGTGACATAGATAATCATTGAGGGTATTTGAGACCACATTGTCTCGAGTCTCCATGGCAAAGAAACTCTGTATGCTATGTGGAAAACATTGACAAACTTGTATCAGAACAACAGTGACCAAAGGAAATTGACATTGAAGGACAAACTTCGAAAAATCAAAATGGAGAAAGGCAAGACTATTCCAAAATACTTGACCAAGTTCACTCAATGTCGTGATGAACTTAGAAGTGTTGGAATCACAGTTGCCGAAGATGATATGGTGAGCCTTTCTCTTCTAGGACTCCCAAAGAGTTGGCATTGTTATGAGGACTCTGTCAATGGATGGGAGACACTGCCAAATTAGGAAAGACTGTGGTCGAATTTGATGCAGGAGGAGATCAGGAGGAACATCGGGGATGGCTCTTCATCAAAGACTGATGATGAAGAGAACTATGCCTTAGCGATTAAAGCGAAGAAGGGGAAAGGGAAAGCTTCCCATTCCAATTCCAATTCTTATTATGGAGGTAAGAATAAAGACATGGCAAAGGTTAAGTGCTTTCATTGTCAAGATTTGGGCCATTTTGATTCAAATTGTCCACTCAAGAAGTCGAAGAAGAATTCCTCAGGAGGAGCCGCGAGTGATGCTTTGGCCTCTCAATTCGAATTGGACTTTTCCCTCATTGCATGCATGGTGTCATGAATGATGGGAAGTGTATGGTACTTAGACAATGGAGCTTCATTCCATATGACTGGCGACAAAGAGTTATTCAGTGACCTGAAGGAGAAAGATCTCCAGATGCATATTGAGATGGGTGACAACGGGAAGTATAGTGTTATTGGATTTGGCACGATCAATTTTCAAAGGGAGCATGGGGCTCCACTCACCTTGAAGAATGTTATGTATGTGTCTGGGTTGAAGAAGAAACTTGGTATCCATTGCCATGCTTGAGGATAGAGGCTATGATGTGATCTTCTCGAAAGGAATGGCGTTCCTTCTACACATAGCCATGAGTCAAGTAAAGAAGATAGGGATTTGGGTGAAGAATCTCTATAAGCTAGAGGTAGAGGAGTGTGCTTCTTTGAGCGCAAAAGCAAAAAGGGTGAAGAGCCGAGACGTTGGCGAGTTGTGGCATAGACGATTGGGCCATTTGCATCATGGGGCTTTGAACTTATTGCAACATATCTCTACGGTATTCCCAAAGGTACTCTTGAGCAAGTTGATACATGCAAGGGGTGTAATTTGGGAAAATACACCAAGTCTTCCTTTCACGAAAGAGACAATCGAGTAGAGGCTATTCTAGAGCGAGTCCATTCAGATGTGTGTGGACCATTATCGGCAACATCCACGGCCAAATACCAGTATTATGTTATATTTGTTGATGACTATTCTCGTAAATGTTGGAAATTTTTCATGCAGAAAAAGAATCAAACTTTCACAAAGTTTTGTGAGTTTAAAGCATTGGTGAAGAAAGAGTTGGGCAAGAAGGTTAAATCTCTACGGAGTGGTAACAGTGGTGAGAATGTCTCAAACGAGTTTAAGAACTTTTGTGTAATGGAAGGGATTAACCGGAGTTGACGACATCCCATAACCCTCAGTAGAATGGGGTGGTTGAGAGGAAGAACATAAGCATAGTAGGGGCAACGAGGGTGATGTTGCATGATAAGGGCCTACCACTACACTTGTGGGTTGATGCATGCAACACAACAGTTTATGTTCAAAATCGTAGCCCGCATCAGATACTTGAGATGAAGACACCAGAGGAGGCATATTCCAGTAAGAAGCCAGATGCTGGTCACTTCATGATTTTTGGGTCATCATTATATTTCAATGTGACCAAATATGCATGGAAGAAGCTTAAGCCGACAACAGAGTTGGGCATATTTGTGGGGTACACTGGTACACCTCACAACTATCGGGTGTACTTGCAAACCAGCATGATGACAATGGTTCACAGGGATGTCAGATTCGATGAGGAGAAGGCCATGCAAGTTTCCCTTGAGAGGTAGCTTGAGCTACATGCAGATGAGGAGCTTTTATCTCCTAAGATTGAGGAGCCTCATATTGATGTGGAGCAGCCACATGTAGAGGATTCGGGAGTGGAGACATCCACTCAGCCAGAGTCTTCTAGAGAGGGAAGAAAGCACACTAGAGAGGTTGATAGATTATTGGATGATGCACAGGAGAATGTGGGAGCACCCACTTCTCAATGCAGGCAGAGGAGGTCACATGAAAGGTACACTAGATACATCGTTCTTATGGGCAAATGTGTTGTGACATAGCCATCTTCCTTTAAGGAAGTAGTGCAACAACTAGTTTAGGTTGATGCCATGGTGGAGGAGTATGACTCCATAGTTTGTAACAGTGTTTGGGATGTGGTCCCAAGACCGGAGAACAAGTCAGTGGTGAGCTCCTGTTGGCTTTACAAGTTTGGATTGACTATGATGTGACCTTTGCTCTTGTTGCAAGGTACTTTTCGATCAAATCTATATTGGCACTATCAACATAGATGGGTTAGAAGATTCATTAGATGGATGTGAAGACAACCTTCCTTAATGACATGATTAAGGAAGGGGTGTACATAGAGAAGCTTGAATGTTTTGAAACCTTTGACCATGAGTCACATGTGTGCCAACTCAAGAGAGAGTTGTATGGGTTGAAGCAAGCACCCCATGCTTGGTACACCAGGATAGATAATTACTTCACCAAGTTGGGCTTCATGAACAAAGAAGCATATTCGAATCTATACCACATAGTGGTGGAAGGTAAATTGTTGATCATTGTACTTTATGTTGATGATCTCATACTGACAGGTGATGATCAACTGATCAAGTCTTGCAAGGAGGACCTTGCAAGAGAGTTTGAGATGAAGGGAATGGGGCTCATGAATTCCTTTCTTGGCATGGAGGTATGGAAGGGAGATGGGGAGTTGTTTGTGTCTCAAGGCAAGTATGCAAACGAGATGCTCAGGATATTTTGTATGGAGAGCAACAAACCCATGGAGACTCCTCTAGCCGCTAATTGGAGGAAGGAGGATGCTACTTCGGGGGAAGTAGTGGAAGTTACTGTTTATAGGCAACTTGTGGGTTCACGCATGTACTTGGTGAACACACGACCATATATGTGCTATGAAATTAACCAACTTATTCAAGCGATGGTTAGGCCTACCAAGCTATATTGGAAGGAAGAAAAACATGTGTTGAGATACCTTAGGGGCACTTCTCAGTATGGATTATGGTACAGACGGACAGAGGGAGTGAAGCTCCAAGGCTTCACCGATGCAAATTGGGCAGGGAGTCCATCCAATAGGAAGAGCACATCAGGAGGGATCTTCATTATTGGGTTAGCGACAGTTTCTTGGTACAACATGAAACAAAGATCGGTTGCACTTAGTTTGATAGAGGTAGAGTACATGGCTGCGAGTAAGGAAGCATGTGAGGCCATCTGGATGAGGAAGATCCTGGTTGGTTTGTTTGGTTAGCAGATGGATCCAACGATGATTTACTGTGATAATCATAGTTGTATCAAACTCTCTAAAAATCCAGTTTTTCATGATTGGTCCAAGGATATTGATATCCGATATCATCATCTCAGAGATTGTGTATTGAGGCGGATTATGTTGTTAGAGTACATTCCCACGTAGGAGCAAGATGCTGACATTTTGACAAAGGCATTGTCAAGATGTAAATTCGAGCTTCGCAGAGATAGGATTGGGGTAGCTGATAATCCCTTTCTTATTGAGAGGGAGTGTTGAGAAATGGCAACACAAAATTTCAGTTTCATTTGTCCTTAAATTAAACTGATAATTAAAATCAAATTCTATTCTCATAGCAACTTGTAAATAGTTAATTAAGTTTAATTAACTTTATTAGCTTAGGAATTTCGAGTTGGAAGCCTTTCTGTAGTCATGTATATGTTTTCCCTAATTTTTAGGGGTCCAATATGAGTTTAAATTGAGTTGAAAATTAGATAACTCAATTTACTGAGTTAAGCTCAGTTAAATTAGTTCTAAATTATTTTTGGAACTAATAGAGGACTAACAGTCAATTGGTGCACTAATGCATCCACTAGTGCTACTCTAGTTAACATAAGATTCCCTCATGAGAAACTCATGCATGTTAGTTCAGGGAAAGACCCAGTTGAGACTAGAATGCAGGGACAATGTACTATCAGTGGTATTATTTACTGGAGCGTAAATATCATGCATGCATAAGAGATTGATCCTATGTTTGGATTGCGCAGTTTTGGAAGCATGAATTCCCTTTAAATACGGGCTATTCATCATAGGAATTACGTAAGAGATTAGGGGTTGGGAGAGCTGCTGAATAGGCTAAGGGATTTGGCTTGAGCTAGCGTGTGAGATGAGAGAGTTGAGCATACTTGTGCGGAATTGTTCTAGTGAGAACACGCTTTGTATCTTCACTCATATTTCTGACATATGCAATACAAATAGCGGGGTTTTGAGCAATGTATTTCGCCTAATACATCTTGTGTTATGTGCCATTGATTTATCTTCTTCTTGTTCTTATTGTTTTCATCAATCTATTGGTTTCTGTTGGTTGAAAGTAGAAGTAGATTCTTGTCCTGTGCTTTAGTACATTGCATGAGCTTGTGAATCTACATGATTTTTTATAGTGCCACCACCATCATGGAGTAAAGGAGTTGAAATGTCAGGTGCATCCACAACATGAGCAGTGGATGATCCATTGACAAGAACAACATCATTTCCAACATGAACACTGCATGATCCATTCGTGAGAGTATCTTGAAAAGGTGAAGGGACATCTGCAATAACGAGACTAGATGAGTAATTAGTAGGGTCCACATCAACCATAGGAATTTTCCTAAAGACTATATAATGATTATTTGAAAGAGTAATCATAGATGTAGAGAGAATCAACAATGTTGTGTGAAGGTAAGTGTCCAATAGAGCATGATAGGAATATTTTGGAACAATATTTACATAGTGATGAGAAGCAACATGATCCATGGAATCGTGCTAAGTAGATATTGTAAAAGTAGTTGTGAAAAATTTCATGGAAAGCCATAAGGAAGAACGTCGTAAAAAGCAACCTCTCTACATGCAACCACCCTATGAATGGTGGATCATAAACACAACATTGCTAAAAAAATTCATTATATCCACCAAGCGGGTCAATCTATGTAAGATCACATGCTATAAGTAGCCGACGTATATGTCATTAAGATCCATAATGGGTGTGATTGAGACACTAATGTTGTAGCATGTTGGTGGAATTGACATTAGCTATCATAGCAACAAAGTTTGTTTTCTTTGAGGGAGTCACCAATAGGTTCTTCTTCAATGATAGTAACATGCATAAACATTCCAGTAATACTTGAGATAATACTTGTAGAAGTAGAGAGAGGAACACAATCACCTTGTGAAGGCGAAGGTTCCATTAAAACATGATAGAAATCCTCTACAGGAGGACTTGCATGTTGATGAGAAACAACAAGATACATGACATCCACCCTATGGATCGGACCTAGGTGTCCAGATACGTCCTCCCAAATCTAGGAAGAGCCTATATAATGAGACTCTATCAAGGGTGGAAGGGAAGGAATAAATGATTATGGTGCATTGTTATGTTAGAGGAGTGTTTCCAAGAGATCCTTTCCTGATTCATAGATGAGCCCAGTCTATGTGTGAGTCAAGGAAGGAGGAAAGTCAAGGGATCGAAGAGGAACACCCGATGATTAAGGTATAATGCTTTCATTGTACTATTGATTTGTATAGATCATTAATCTGTTTTTCCCTCTATATGTTGTCTTACATGAGATCATGATGTTTATATTATGATTAGATCTTATTGTATGCTAATTTGGATTTATTGGAGGCAACGAATCACCTTTTCGTATTTGTGAATGTGTGTAAGTGACATGATTCAAGAGCTAGAGTAGGATCTTGGGGTCAAGAGCAAGGTATTCAACTGCTACATCAGATCTACGGTCTACATCGACATGCGAGGATAGCTAGGTTCATTATCTTCGTTGTTTTTTCCATTTTATGAAAGGAACTACATGCAATAAAACTTAGGGAAATCGATTGTATTATCTATCCACCATCTAGTAGATTTTGAAGCGGGATCTATGAGACAATAGTCCCTTTGTCATTGAGTAAAATATGGGCAAACAAAATTGGTGACCATATTGGGGATATCCTTTTCATGTTATCATAACCATCTTTCATAATGAGATGAGGTCGACAGGTGAAGATTCATTGAATGAGGGCCTTAATGTATCCCCCATTAATTGACATAAAAAAAACTGAAAGATGATGTGAATAGATTACTTCGCTAAGTAAAACTTACAGATAGATGGTCGACACAAAAAGTCAACAAGGAATATTGATAGTAGACTAAGGTTTATACTTTCCTTGAATATATAATGACACGACACAAAATTTTGGTAGCATTGGATAATTAGCACCACATGATATCATGCAACAATGTAGAAGATATTGAAGCATACTCCATAATGTCTGGAAGACTAACCATCCAAAGGAGTAAAAAGACTGATATGTATGGTACGGTTCCTGGGAAAGATAAAACAAATTTGTGAGTTACTGACACAAAAGCCATATTCAAGGGTGACACAGTTGACACTGCATTCTGAATGATATACTACTAAAAATGTTCCTTCCCACTCTATTTTTTTTTTGGTATCTCCCTCATAGTTTAATGAGCAAGAAAGAGAAAGAAAGTAAGCTTGATAGTTTATTTTTATTTGAGTTTAATTACCCTAAAAAGAGGTAAAAGGATAATCGACAGGGTGTCTTTTTCATGGTTTAACAAGCTTGAAGAAGAGGTAGTAATATGCTCAACACAAGGTGTATTTTTCATGAGGTTATAATGATCCCGAAAAGGAGGTAAAAATATGCTCAATATTCTTCTCATTATTTTAGTGAGCCAGAGAAAGGGAGAAGAGTAAGTTCTTCATACTTTAGTGCTTAACAAGCATGAGAAGAATGCAAAGGAAGCTCATCCTAGATAAATGAGTGGTATAGAGGGTAGCAACTTGTTCCAAGATGATGGAACTACCCTAAGCAAGATGAAACAAAGAGGCTGCAAACGAAATTCACTTATTGCAACAATCTCTATTGGAAGGATAGAAACACCAAGAGAAAGCTACCAATGGGGCCAATGGCAATGTGACTGCAATAAAGGTAATGAAAGCAAGGGGAGACATTAGCAAATCAGCATGGGTAAGCGAGTGAGACAATATGCATCAACAATTACTAGGTAATAAAAGTGTTTAGGAATCCTCGTTGGGGTTTGGCCAGAAGAAAAGAGAGAACATGAGGCTTAACTTCAAAGTCATTCTAAAGAAGGGATTCTAGGCATCCTAAAAAGTACATCATGGACACCAAAATGGAAAATAAATGCTAAACTAGGGCATCCATGAAGAGGAAGGCTCTACTGCACAAGTTACAATTTTCAAATAAAGATAGATTAATAACATGGCAACTTTGGACCTAAGGTGCAATGAAGACATCATTGACAGTCAGTAATGCAATATGGATAGCAAGGAGAAACCTATCCCTATATGCCAAGGTCAAGAAAAACACATCTAAGATCTAGTGGATGTTGCAATAAAAACACCATCCCATCTGTAAAAATCATCATGAAATACTTGTTGGAAATTATTTGACACTTATGTTAGAGGATTTTTTGTAGTAACATTGATGTCAAAGGAATATTTGCAAGTCACTATTGTAGTGTCATACATGTCCAAATAAGTGCATGTGTTTCTAGTAATGCATAAGAAAGCTAATGTGAATGCCTACCAAAGATTGCACAACATCGAACAAATTATGAAACCGAAATGTCAACTCCAAATTTCGAATTAAAAGGGAAAGCCCAAAATTTGGAGGAAAAACCCAAATTTACTAAAAACCATGTAACTTCAAGAGGTAGATTATGAAGCAAGTCAACATTGTTGGTCCACATTGATTGCAGATTATTTTCACTTATTCGATGTTTAACAGAAAGAGGGTCTTTGGACTTTCAGACACCAGATGTTATAGTATACTTGTATGGGATGATCATCATTATATTGTATGCCAATATTAGATATAAGGATATTAGTTACTGGGTGATTGTTTACGCGTTAAAAAAGATAGGGCGACATCGATATATAAAAATAAGGGAGAAAATTTAAAACTAAGATCAAATTTTTTTCCTCAAAAACTATTTTATTAATCTTGTCCACTAATCTTTTATTAAACCATGATAACATTAATTAAAGGGTAATTAGAAGGTACTAATAGATTTAGTGACATTAATGCATACTGGTATTAGATGGGATGGTATCGAGGTACTTGTCACCAGATGTTATATTGTATAAATGTTGAAAATGATAGGCTAGTATCTTGTGTAAGAAAAGGTGAAATTTGTGATTTTCCCTTTGCACACGACAAAACTTGGTGCTTGGTGTTTTATGTGCCAATGTTGGGTAAGCCCAAGGGTTTAGTCTATGGTTTTTGGGAAGCCCCATGTGTCGGCCTTGATCAAGTTATTTCTGTGATGTGTCAACCTGATCAAGTTATTTCTATGATGTGTCGGCCCTTATCAAGCTATTAACTATAAATAACTCAATCTAAAAGTTGTAAGTGGGGATTCGATAAGTGACAAAAGCAAAGATCTAACTTAGAGAAGAAAAGTGAAGAAGTCTATGGAGCTGATTACCAATAAGTCTAAGGATGAAGTCTGAGGAAGATGTTTAGGGTGCAAGGAGCCTATTTGTGAAATAAAGTGCAACTATTATAGAGACAAGAGTGTTGCGGCTAGTAAGAGAAGAAATATTTAAATAACAAGTTGCATGAAGAAGTCCATGGTATGAAATAATGTTGTTTGATGTGCACATGATGAGAAGAACCTATTTGTATAGAGTAATTAAGGGTGTTGCTGAGTGGATTAACAAGAAGTTGGCTAAAGCTAAGAAAATAAAAGTCGATCAATATTGAATAAACCTACTATGTAATCTTGAGATGTGCATAAGGTATTGTGATGAACAAAGCATAATTTTGAGAACTAAGTGTTCAATATCAGAGCAAATTATCATAATTGATCTAGATTGAATCAACTGGTGGATTGGTGGCTCCCTCAAGTTAGTTCCTGTAAATAAGGGGATTGACATCTCCTTCAAGTTAGTGTTTGTAAATCAGGGGATTGGTGTATCCTTATTGGTGCTGGTAAATCAATTTAATAATATGTTAGTGCCTACATGAATATTCATATAAACAAGATTTGCGGTTTTCTCCATTTAAGGGTTTCCATGTACATCTGTTGTTCTCATGTGTTTCTTATGTGATTGATGTATTATGTGATGTAAGTTGTTTTAGAATTGTTAAATTGACCATTATATGAATTCATACCCCTCTCCCCCACAATCCCTCTTATTATAATTATAATTCCAACAATTAATATAATAGCATGGTTTTTCATAAGTATTCTAACCACTGGAAGGAACATCTCAAAGGAAACATGGCTAGTTAGGATGACTTTTACACAAACAAAGCTCCATTACTCAATGGATCAAATTATGCTATTTGGAAGGAAAGGATAAAGTGTTAACTAATCACTGTTGGATTTTATACTTGTCAATTTGTAGTGGATGGAAGGAAGGATGATACACATAATGTAGAAGCCATGAATGCTATCTTGAGTGGTTTATCAAATCATATTTTGCTAAGGTGATTCATTGTGAAACAACAAAATAAATGTTGGATAAGTTGCTAAGTGTTTATGGGGGAGATGAAATTCATACTGCATAAGAAATGAAGACAGATAATTCAACTCAAAAGGAAGCAAGCTCCAAATATTCAAAATTCATGAGATTTCAAAGCCTGTGATTTTTCCAATGATGTATTAGATGTAGGAGAAGTACAATCTATCTCAAAAGGATCTCCAAGTTCAAATGAAATAATGATGAAGAATATTTCCTAGCAATGAATGCTTAAGTTGTTGATCATCAAAATGAAGGTTCATATTCAAAGGAATAGGTTGCATGGTGAAGTAGATGCTTAAGAAGTGCAATCCATGAAAATAAGATCTGAAAAACAGAAAGGTAAACTACTATTCTGCCATACTTGTAGCATAATAGGTCATATTGCTTCTAGATGTCCACATGTAATTTTTAAAAATAGTAATGATAAAGAACATGAAGATCAGAGAAAATATTATGAGCATGAAAAAAAAAGATGTGGCTCATCAAAAGAAAGAAATGGATATGCATCTTGATAATGACAAAAAGGAATTTCTACTTGTGACTATGGAAGCCCAATACCCCAATCAAAATAAATCAAGTTCAAAAGAAGTTGTTGAAGGTTGTAACATACCCTCTTACCACCCATAGCCCACAATAAGGATAGGAGGCAATTACTATGATGACTCAAACTCTAAATTCTAGTTATGGAAATGGGGTCTAATTTTTTTAACCATTTTCAAAATTTTCAAAACCCAAAATAAATAATGCCATTGCGTTCATTTCTTTGAGACCTTTTTGGTGAGCTTTACCTCAATCCGTCTCCTGGATCAAAAGATACGACCACTTAAATATTGGCCTACTATTTCCTTCCATGTCATCCTGGCCTGACCCATGGTTCTCACATGGCATTGCACATTACTGCCATGTCACGCCTCACGTGGCTTCCCCCATGGCTATGCCACATCGCTATATCTTGGCCCCTTTTCCTCGACAGACATTATACACACACACACACATTTGTTTTATAATATATGTGAACACCCCTTTGGGAAATGTACATAAACACATATTAAACATCCACGGTGCAAGACCACTGCCAAGCGGAGCCCACTTTGGCACATAATTCGATAATTGAAATCCTGAGTGTTCCATCCTATGCCTCTATTCAAAACCTTTGGGGTTATGTGGAGGCATACACATATACTAAACCTTTCCCCCTTAGCAATGAATATATATAATTATATGCCATACCACACGAAACTCCAACCAAATGGACCTACATGCATTGTAACCACAGGAATGAAATCTTGAGAGTTTCCCTAGTGCCCTTGTTCGAAATCTCCAGGGCGCCTTCTTGCGAAAACCTCAGGGTCACATGGAGGCCTTGCCTTACATTACACCTCACCTTCCCTATTGTAAATGCTCTCTCTCTCTTTCTCTCTCTCACACACACACACATATAATGCTTGCTTGGCCACTTGGTGCAGAACCCCAAACAAATGGCTCACTTTTCCATGTCATTTCGAGGATTAAATTTTGAGACTTTCCTTTGGCGCCTCACTTAAAAACCTCAGGGTGGCAGGAGTGGGACATAAAGTCCCTCACATTAATTGACTATCGATTTTCTCATCCTGGGACGTAAATCTTGATCCTTTCCACATTCGCCCCCTTTCCAAAATTCCAGGATCACGTAACAAATCCAAAATGCCAAGATGATGTCAGTTGACGTTTCCTGCCCTGAGATTTCCCCCCCGAGAGTTTTGTACCATTCCCCTCCAGAATTCGCCAAGGTGACATCAACCCAAGGTGACATCATGCTAATGTCACACCCTCCACGTGGTCCACTCTAAGAGTACCATATGTCATATGTTTATAGGTCACTTGGCCTTGCCAAAACTCTAATTCCAAGTGACATGTGTCCTGCCATTGTGGAACCACATTAATCCTAGGTCATGTCATCTGCCATGCTAGCCATGGGCCCCTCCAGGTCCTTAGTCCCTTGCAAAACTCTCTTTTCTCATTTTAACAAAGTTTAGAATTTTTTAGTGTTTTCACTATTTTACAAAGGATTGGGCCATTTTGGTGTTCATAGTGATGGCACTATTGCCACGTTACCTTGGGATTTAAATCCCGGGAGTTCTACCTTGTGCCTCCTTTTGAAATCTACGGCGTACCAAACTTCCAAGGTTCATATTACGTTTGTAATCAGCATGGCAAGATCAACGACATATATTAAAACGAGAGCCACAGTTCCAACAATGTGGTTCAACTATGGGCCTCAGTGCTTTACATATGTATAAACACATATAATTTGTTTATTGTTTAATCATTATTTCCGCTACTCTCGACATTGGTTATAACACTTGCTTATATGGACATAACAAGGTTCAAAGTCTGAACCCTTGGAAACCGAAAGGTTCCCAACCTATGCAATACATATATAAATGAATGTATTGCTCCTTCGAGCTATCTCTCTTAAGCTTGGCCATGACTAATCCCTGCACGATAACACATAAAAATATATGCATATCAAATGTGTATTTAACATATGCATGGTGCTACCCCTCCTAAGCTTATAAGGCTCCGACCTAGCATGAAAATACACATATATGTATAATTATATAAGCAAGATCTATCCTTCCTAAGCCTAACAACCATTCTTTTATCAACATAATAAACATTAGGGAGATTTACCCATCTCTTGATTCTCAAGGAACTCAGACATTATTTCTAACTCAAGAAATAGAAGTAAGATCTAATATATCCATTGCATACAAGACATTTAACTAGAATTTGTGCTCATAATAAGACAAGAGTTTAATCCATTCCAAAACCATGCAAGAAATCAACATTTCTCATTCACATATGAAGCATTGTTCCTCAAAATTAACAATTCCATTGTTAATCAACATATTAAACAAGTATTAAACACTCAATGCATTTAAATGAATTTAGAATCTGGTTAATATAAAGATCCACATATCTGTCACATTCAAGAATTAAAGCCAAACACTAGAATCAACCATATTCGTACAAGAAATGCCATTCCTAACATTAAAACATGCATTAAGACCACAACTGAACACATACATGGAATTCAATAGCATTTGATCACAAGGAAGAGAGTACTTATTCGTGAGCCCTGGTATTGCACCAAGAGTGTTACAACTCCCAAGGGCTCCTCAACTCTATTTATCAACCCAGGGTTCGTACAAACTTCAAGATGACAATGTTATATGCACAATATATGGAATTCCACTCATGCCACCCTCAACTAGGACATTTGATCAATAATGCTCCAAGACCATTCCTCCTACTGAATTATAATGAAAACTAGCTAATGAAGGCTATGGAAAGGGAAATTCTTTTAACTTCAACTTGCAAATGTTATTGAATGAATTCATGAAAAGACAAGAGCTACACTACTTGTAGAAAGGAAACTAAATTATCTTGCAATCAATCATCTAGGTATCAAATCTACTTGCAGACACGAAGCTAACCTACCAACTCATAACTCAAGATTCTATGTATCATTTGTTATCACAATAAACACTTCCATTTTTTTTTTTTTCGAAAATGCTGACAATTGTAGTGTCAACATTTAAAATTGTAATAAATAGGGAAATTTTTTTGATAGCGGGGCTATCAAAGTTTTTTGAAATCCGATATGGTCTTGTGAAAGAAATCACTGAAAATGAGGGTAGCACCATTTTCGTTTTGGTTGATAGGTCAATTTTCAGTGCCAAAATGAGTTTAAAAATTTTAAAAATGGTGACTGTGTTGTCCATGTCAGCGTCAACGATTTTATTTGAACATGTCTCCATTGCTTTTGAAAGGGTTAAATAATGTTTTATCCGTTGTAATTAGTAAAATGGTCATGTTAACACATTCTTTGATATAATGAGAATAATATTCAAATCATCACCAGGAAATTATTTGATGTCCACTGACCTTATGTTACCTCGATCATTATGTCAAAGACACCTAAATTTGTCCCATAAGCAGTTACTTGGTGATTAATCCAGGATTTTTCACACTTGGCATTAAGAGATATTTTTGTTGCATGGTTTCAGGATCAAATCTCGGGGATAACATACGCCAGAATTGGAGAAGGGGGTAATCTATACCGTACTGAGCCCAAGAGTCTAGATTTGTTGGACATCTACCTTG
The DNA here is from genome assembly GCA_000404065.3 of Pinus taeda. Lineage (NCBI taxonomy): Eukaryota > Viridiplantae > Streptophyta > Pinopsida > Pinales > Pinaceae > Pinus > Pinus taeda. The sequence goes on along the minus strand of APFE031755945.1, from coordinate 194,556 downwards.
ACATTCTCCGTTTGTTTCAGCATGCAGGGTGGAGCGGATTTCTCTATCGGTGTTCTTATTACCACGACTTGGTGGCTCAATATTTTGCGCAAGGGTTTGACGAGAATCGTGTGGAGGTGAGAGATTTGTTGTTCGAAGTTACCGAGCATACCATCGCTGAGGTTGCGATCTTACCGATGGATGGTGAGAAGATATTTAACAGTCACGTTTTGGTAGGAATCATCGTTCCCTTCTTCTTCAAAGAGGAACACAAAGGGCAGAATTGCAGGTTTGGAGTTCCAAAAGAGTGGCTATAGGATTAGTGGTATGTTCCCCTACCCATTTGCCAACAACATTTTTCCTGTGAAGGTTAGTATAATAGAGTGAACTTGTATCATTTTTATTTTCTAGCTCATCTAGATAGACAAATCATAATTAATCCATGCTTTTAGTTGTTAGAGAGCCTGAGACATATGGTTGGTAGATACAGAGCCTGAGTTAATCCTTCATCTCATTTCATATACCATAAGGCATTAATTAAATTGTTGATAGAGAACCAATTACCTAAAATATGGAGAACATGGAATCATATCCTTTCCTGTGGAGGTTTTCAACCTCAACCCATTGGGAGAAAAAGAGGAAGACCACATATTGCTAGAAAGGTGAAGAAAACAAGAATCCATGCTCTTGTTGAACCCCCTAACAATAAGGAAACCCTTGGGATCCCATATACCTCATCTGATCTAAAAATTCATAAAGTGTATCAAAGAAAGAGTGTCTGACTTCAAAAAGCAAAGCCTACATCCCTGGAGAACCTAGAAATTGGTATTAGCTCTTCCCATACTTCAGCCATACCCTCAGAAGTTTCCCCTGCAGACAAAGTTGAACCAGAAAATCCCAAGGAAAAAGAACTAGAGGACTTGAAGGGAAAGGAACCAGAGGTAGAAAATAAAGAAGAGGGGCCTTCACCTTGTGTATTCAAGCAGGGCAATAGACAGACCAGACCAACTAACAAATTGAGATACAAGATTAAACTCAAAAGTAACATGGAGTTGGCTAAAGAGGTAATCAATGTTGATGATATGCCCTAGAAGGACCTAATTATTAACAAAAAGAAGAAGCATACAGAATCTGGGAAGAGTCGAAACAGAGGAACTATGAAAAGAAGATCCATGGAGACCAGGTAGAGTAAAAATGGAGGTTGGATAAGGTAGATGTGCTGCTTGAAGCTGCTAGTACCCTCAGCTAGGATGTCAGGGTATTAAGACTCAGATTTTTCCTACCTACCCAATGAAAGCATAGTTTTCACCTTATCATCGAAAGTCATCTTGGTAGTTTTTATACACAGCATAATAGTTAGGAGAGGTGGCAATATTGTTGTCAACATTTTTGAAAAGCTTGAGAGGGGCACTGTCAGCTATTTTGAACTAAAAACTATGTATACAGGTTGATGAGAAAACAATATAGAATAAAGGTCGATAGTCTACCTGTCAGCAATTTTGGGGCAAGCAAGAAATGTTGACATCGTTGTTAGAGATATCGAAACAGGTGGAAAAGTTGAACTCTCGGTTGTCAGTGAAAACTATGAACAGAAAACCAGTAATGCTGACATCTGCATTATCAACATTTTTTCCAGCAGAGCTGAAGGAAAACAGGATGAGCGAAGGAGCAATTTTGATAGAGTTTGCAGAAGGACCTATTTCACCAACAAGGAGGTTGAGCTACAATTTAGGGACCTGCTCTACTTTCAAGGGAGGAAGTTGACTAGATATTTCATTTTTCCTAAACATTAGCATATTTTCCTATAGTTATTGTAGGAAAGACAAAATATTTAAGTTTATATTTTTGCATACATGAACTTGAAAGATATTTAAAATATCTCAATTTTTGTAATTATGTGGTGACCATTATTATGCAAGTTGTTATGTAAGCCTTATATAAACAATTTATGAATAAGGAAACGAGATTGGAATATTATTGGAAAAACAATTGTAGTCTAAATATATTTGAGCAATCTTGAATTTATTCACAGTGTTTAATGAGGAGTTAGCAAGAAATTCATGTGTTACTTCTCCCCAATCAGCGTTTTTCTGTTATATAATTGTTTTCTTCAATGTATGAGAATGTTAGTTTATGAGATTGGATTTCATTGATGCCCCTCTTTAAATTATCAGCCATTAATATTTGTTATTTTAATCATTTATAAACTATGTTTTCTTCCAACCCTCCTTTCTTCTAAATCTCCCAAACATTCAAAGGACTTGTGACTTTCATGCTTTGTACAACTCGCTCATTAGATCTGTGATCCCATTTGTTTAATATCTAGAATCCATTCCTAATGGTAGGTTTTGAAGATCACCCAACCAATTTATCCGTAAACCTAAATCTGGCCACCTGAACTCAATTGCACAAAACCTTCTCCTATAGTGAGCATAAGGTAGTTGAGTTTCACGGAGAGATCCCTCTACGGGTTGAAGGGAAAACTTCAACCTAAAAGAGGTTCTGAGGTTCTAGCTCACACTTGCATATTAATCAATGTTCTATTTGTACCAAATCTGCGATAAGGGAACTAATGCTATTATGTTTTTTAGTAAAGGAAAAAGAGGGGTTGGAGTGGCCTAGGAGCTGCCCTTGATCATGGAGACATATATAGGGGTCAACATCATTCTAAACTAATTACAAATTGTAACAAAGGTCAAAACTGTTGAAGAAACATGCTGCTACATGAGGCTGCTACAAGTGCCTTATATTGCTACAGGAAGGCTTCCGATAAGGTTTAGGAGGTGGAAATGTTGGATCCAAGGTATGGAAAGGTGGATGAAGGTTGAGGTAAATGAATGAAGGGTGACCAAAGCCCCTAGCCAAGCTTGAAGCCTTTTGAAGGCCTATTTTGCACTAAGAAAGGTGCTCACGGTGTCTAGGAAAGTGATCTCATGAACAAAACTTTTAGGATGGAATTTGGGATTCATAAGAGAAGCTGAGGAAGTTCAAGATGGAGGTGGTGAAGGTGCCCTTGCATGCAGATAAAAACAACCCTGCAATCATCGCATGCATGTACCCATTTATCATTGACAAAATGAAACAACTAATAGTGGAAAAGGTGAGTTGAATTTAAATGTTTTCTAATCTATGCTAGAACTCTGATCTAATAAATAAATCAACTCGTAAGCTACATCAATAACATGCAAACAATGTAACCAACATCAATCTTCTTCCAAGAAATCATAAACAAAATATTTTTTGGATTGTGGTTGTAAATCCTTCTATTCATGCTCCCATGAGAGAGATGAGGTAGAGGTTGCAATCATAGATTTTTGATGGATTATTCTCTAATGAAATGCAAGAAACTCATAAGAACTTTGAACTAAAAAGAGATACAAATACACAAGAGGGACCTAAAGCAACCAGGGTTGGGCTCAAACCCAAGAGCCTCAACCCTCTGGAACTAACTCAGTAATGAACCAATAAGCAACTTCTGATTATCATTACATCAATCTCTAATACATCACATAACAGTAAAAATAATTGTGTTAAGTACTTGAGCTCAATAACTACCTAGATGAAAACAAAACACAAATCCTAATGAGCTCTTTTACATGTTTATTCATACAAGAGGGTAGCTACTAGAAGTTCCCTAGAAAATACAAATATTTGTCTCCCACAACTCGATAATGGTGGATCTTGTTCCTCATTAACTACACTTGCTTGGCTTCTAATGACCTCATCTTGCTTGGTTGCCAATGACCTCATCTTTCTTGTCTGCCAATGACCTCAAGTTGATGAGAGAGTGTTGTGATCTTAGGCTGCTTGAAGGAGTTAAAGAGGTGGAAAACCCCCTAGAATCTCTCCCTGATGTCTACTCCAAGTCCTTGCATAGAAATCATCTAAAAATGATCCATTTCCTGCAATTAAACCATATTAGGTCACATGACATAGCAAACATATTTTACCCTTCTTACTAAGCATAATATAACAAAAATTGTAAATAAATGTGAGAAAGTGATAGTTCTAAAGCTGGAGGATGGCATCATGACCCTTATAATATACATATTAATAATCCTCATCATCACCCCCTACTGAAATTGTTGCTCATCCTCTGAGCAACTCAGTCATCTATGTGCATATTTTTCATGGCCTTTGTGGCCTCCCTGACATCCCAAGGTTCCTTAGATGGTTTTTCTTCTTGGGGATATAAACCTGCATTCTTTTCTATTTCTATCCCCTCATTCTTCTCTTCTACTTCATCTCTTCCTTCATGTAGGCCTAACAGCAAGGGTGGACTGAGCCTGATTCCTATCCACTTAACTTTTAATATTTGCATGATCCTCTTGTACAGGGGTGTCCTCTTCAAGGAATTCTTTAGCCTTTCAGGAGAGTGATATTTCGTGATCTAGAGGATGTGGGGTAAGGCATGCCATCTCCTCTTGCAGGTTTGCAGGATTTATGTTCCCAACAACTTGAATGTGTCTTCAAAATGTAAGATGGCTTGTTCTTGGTTGGCAAGGTATTTAGGTTCTAAGTCAACATCATTGGAGATAATTCTATGATTTCTAATGACAACCATTGGGCTCACTAGCTCTGCCCCAACATATAATGGTTCATTTTCCTCCATTGCCATGACTCTCTTCACTTCCTTAGCTCTTGCCTCCTCATGAGTCATCTAGGATGCTAAGGCCATCAGTTGTGTATCCCCCAATCTTGCATTGGGATGACAAAAATTCATATAAGTCAGAGTGAGGTTGTGTATATAAAACTCAAACAATTATTCTTTGTCCTTCGTGCTAGCTTGGTTGCAAAATTCAATGAACTGTTTGTAATCCTCAAAGGGTGTAGATCCATGTTGTGCTAAGGTTTTGATTTGGAATTGCAGCCACTGTTCCTTGAGAAAGAGTGCATACAACTTGTATGGTTATCTGTACTGTAATGCCTCCATGGAGAGGTTTTCCATGGTGGCAAGTTGGGTTTCTTTCTCCTGCAACTTCTCTTTCAACTAGATATTTTCGACTTGTAGCTGCTCATTCATTATTGACTCCCTCATTCTCAAATCACTTAATCCTTTTCTCATTTCAATGACCTTTTCTTCCATGAGGCCCACATCCTTTACCTTCTTAGACTTAGCAATTTGCATCCACCTATGGGTTCTTCCTCTTTTTATTTCTAGCTCATAGAAAAGTGGAACTACAATTTTTTGGGGAATAATCTTGCATCCTTCAATGAGTTTGTAGTAGGATCTTAGGCTAGGTTGTGGACTAGGCTCATGGAGCTCTGGGAAGTCCTTCTCAAATCTTTTTAGGGAGGTTGCTACCTTTTGTAGCTGTTGTGTCACATTATGCCCCTTTAGCAGCACATTATGCCCCTCCTGTAGCATATTTTTCCCCTCCTATGGCATCCCATGTTCCTCCTGTAGCATGCTCTACCACCCCTGTAGCTTCTGTTTTTCTTCTTGTTGGAGGGTTGTTGGTGTCTTGGGTTGTTTGAAGGAGATTGATCTGGTGGTGGGCCTCCTTACATATGCTATAGGAGTCTTTGATGTGGGTTTTGGAGAGGCGACCTCTTCAATTTTTTCCTTCAGTTGGCCCTACCTCCTTTTTCTTACTTGGGGAATCCTCAATTGTGATGGGGACCTTTGTGGGAGTTTTTGGCCTCCCTTGCTTGATCCTGGTGCTTTTCCTAGTCTTAAAATATAGGGGGGTTGCCTTTGTCTCTTCTTCTAGGTTTGGATGGGGTGCTTAAGGTAGCTAAAGTTGCAGCTACCTCCTATTCAATGGTTCTTGGATACAAACTTATTTGTTTTCAGGGTATCTCTGTTTCTATGAGCTTAATATTATTTATATGACTTGATTTTTCCTGTTTCTCCCTCCTGTTTCATCTTGTTCTCCTCCTACCTCTGCCTCTGGTTCTTCTTCCTCCTCTATTTTCATCTCTACTTCTTCTACTATCCTTTCTGCTTATGTTTCTCTTTCCTTTTCTTCTGACCTTGTTTCTTCTTCCTCTTCTGTCATTTCCCCTTCTTATTCTTCCTTTGTTTTTCCCTCGCTTCCCCCACCACTAGAGGTTTGGGTCTCACCTGGTGTGAGGATATGTGTCTCAATGAAGGTTTCTTTATCCATGTCTATGAATTTGGACCAAAGGACAGGGATTCTCAAATTGCTCAAGGCATCCACCACTATCAGTTTAATGAGGCCATGGTGGCCTAGGTGTTGGTGTTTTCCCTCTCACTTTTTGACTCATGTCCCCGATGGACTACAGGAGGAAGTGTGGTACACTAAGTCTTTGAGCAAGATGCAATTCCGTCTGGAACCTGAGTTCATGAAGTAATCTAAAGTGATAAGCATATACCACATTCATTCTTCCCTCACAAGATATGTATTTTAGAATATGTTAGGCCACCTCATCCCAAGGATAAGGTAGGATTTCCCTCCTAAATCCATTCTTGTCCTGAACATGCTTTTCATTGACACTGGTGGCTTTGTCTTATCTACTCCACTTGATTCCTAGAGGTAGGGTTGTTACTATGCTAGTTATTTCAAGGTTGAGAGAGATATCCAACCCCCTCACCACAGTGGCGACATTGGCCTTTATTTTTGAATTCAGATCCATGGAAAATTCAAAGTACAGGTCAACATCATACCCTTTCAATAACTAGAAGAATCCCAGCCACTGGTGTCTTCTAAAAATGTATACCATATGAGGGTGTAGGTGGATTCTCTTGGTATCTGAGGGCTCCTTTTGTTAAACTCTCCCCCCCATCTCTTCTCTTTGCTCTCAATTAAGTGAGGGAAAGATACTTCTTCTATAGATTTAGTGTGTAATTTAGTGGCAACATTGAGTTAAAAGTTCCTTGTTAATGACAATTGTTGACATTCCCATTACTCTACTAGTCGAAAAGACCTTTTAATTCACAATTAGACTGCCATTTCCTGTAGATTTTGAAGTGAAAATTGCATGTAATCTGATGGATGGATGAAGGAGATGGTGGAACTTACTTTTTGTCAAGTATTCTAGGATGAAGGTGGTAATTCAGAGATCAATTCGAACCTCTGTGGCTTTCCTCCACCTTCTCAACCTTTCTGTAGTAGTCTCTCGGTGCTCCCATAGCAGTTGCAGGCTTGCCTATAGAAATTGCAGAATGAGGTTCAAAATTCCTCGATGGCAGCCCAAGCTTGTCCTCTTCGTAACTATTTTTTAAATGAGCGATTATGCAAAAGAAATCGAGTCCATTTTTTTTCAAATATTTAACTAGCCTAGATCAAGTGCGTACGAACACTCTTTGATTCTTTTCTTGCACACCATAGTTTAACCTTTGGAGGTTTCCCTTATGCTAGAGGTTTTCTTTAGGCTCATAAGCATTGTTATATTTGGATACATTGAGATAATTCAAAATCCATTACAAAGATCAATTTTTGGAAGTTTTTTCCTTCAAAAGTTATGATACATCGAGACTAGGACTTGGACAGGGATTTATCATTGACTTATTGCAGATATTGGACTTGCAGGGAAAAATTATATATTGTATTACAATGATGTTTCATTAATAAATTATAGATCAATATTCTTGTTCTTGTGACCAAGTTTTTGGCATTGAACAACGCTTGTTGCATAGATGTTTTGTTTGACATAGTTGCTTGTTATATCTTGCAAAAATATTTAATGTGCGCACTGGTAATTTTATGATATGTGATGAGTGCTTGAGGACTTTAATAAAGACCAATAATTAGATGTGCTATACTGACAAGAGTTTGAATTATAGTTACAAAGGGTTGACTGATCTATTGACTTGTTGAGTATGCAGAGAAAGTACCACTATTTGTTTCGTAGAGATGCACACATATTGTATGCTTGTTACAAGACTGAATATAGAATGCATTATTGCTGCAAAGAGGTAGATCCCTAGATCTAATGTGTGCACTGGGGTCTTGAGAGAGATACATAAGGTATTCATTCTCATTTTATGGTTGACTAATTCATAAGGGTCTCCATTAGAAGAAGTTGAATACATAAGGGAGAGCCTCACACACAACATTGCTTGGTTCATACTTCAAAAGAATATGTGTGATGCAAACTTCAGAGAGAAAAGGCTTGTTCGACATAATTTTTTTTCCTTGATCAAATTTCATGTTTTAATGATATTGTATCAAAAGGATTGCAGTTAATTCAATCTTAGATCAACATTTTCATTAGAGGTGTTGTATGACATGTTTGGTTATATGTGTTAGGTCCCTATAATAATAGTGTATTCCCTCATTGTTATTGTCATTGTAGACCGCTTATTGTTATTGTTGTTCCCATGTAGTCCCCATATTGTTGTTATTGTGCCCCATAGAAGCCCACTATTGTTATTGCTGCACCCTTAAATTATTCTTGTTATGTCAACTCTGATTATATTGTGACCCCGTAGACTCCAATATATAGAAAGGAGGTTTTTTCATTTGAATAATCTAAAAATTGTTTATTTATGTAATGTAAAGGAGGTTTCCCCCTCAAAGAGGATTATTTTTAAGTCGTTGATCTATCTATTTGTGAGCTGGTTGCATAACAATATGACATTATTGTGACATTTGCATCATGTTGATATTTGTCATTTGATGCTAGAACACAAAATTTAGTTGTTTTCTTGCACTGAACAGAGTTTTGATTCAGAGGAATTTTATGACAATATTGACATTTTATGATAGCAAGTGCCTATGATGAAGATTTAGAATTTTCAATATTTACATGATATTTTTGGTTGCTTGATTCCTCATTAGTTGTTGGTTGTCATAAATGTATACATGTTATATAAAGGACAATTATAGGCATGATGAGTTGTGTACTTTTTTATTATGAGTCGATGTTTGTCTTTGTGTTGATGCATAGAATGTATGGAAAAGGGATATGACATTGTTCTAGAAGGAATTTTATGGTCATATGTGGTTGATATATTATTTGAAGAAAATTGATTTTCCAACGAGTTGATTTAGTTGAAGTATGAGAAATTTTGAGATTGAGTAGTGCTAAGGTTTGCTAGTGGTTGCATATATTGAACATAAGAAGAGATTTTATGATGCATTCTGAGTTATGTCATTAGGGTTTGGCATTGGCTAAGTAAGAGAGTGTTGCTGATAGTTTGGCATGACCTAGGGTTTGATGTTCTTAAAGGGTGAGATTGGTTATTGAAGAGAGGTTTGGTCTTGTATTTAGGTTATTGACAATATTGATGAGCTAGGATTTGGAATTATTGAGAGTTTTTGGCTACAAATTGTCAAGGATGTCTTGATCAATATGTTCAACATTGGACATTTGGTTATCATTAAATATCATTGGTTGATGCTAGTGGTTAAACTAGCCTGGTGAGGCTTGATTTGCTACTAGATTTTGATCAGGGTTTCCTATTGGATGCACAAGTCATTGAGACTGATAATGTATTATTCCATTAGTTAATTTATTTTGACATATTTTTATTCAATTATTGAGCAAATATTTATCATAGAATGGTTTTGGTACTTGTTGAGTAGATTGATGTATGTGTGTCCAATTTGAAAATTGGATGAAACATGGTCTACAATATTTGTGGTTGAGTTAGGTGGATTTAGTGTGAAACATTTTGAAACGTGGCCTAACCATATCAGTGACTGTTAGAAGTGATCCCAATTTGAAAGACTGTGACACGTGGATCACAAGAGGTTAGAGGGAGTAGTTGCTTCCTTCCAGCAGAGCCTTCAACAGGTAGGAACCCATGCACTGGAAAAATCTTGCACCGATGCAAGATGTAAAGAATTTTATTTAATAATAATTGAAGATGAAACAAACAACAACAATGATGGTTTTTCCCAGTTGGGTTTTCCACCTAAAAATATGGTGTCCCTATGTGTTGATGTGATGATGTGTTCTTGTGGTTTACATGCTCTTATGTTGAATGTTTCTCATGATTTAACGTATATGCCTAAATATAATGCATATTGTATTATTAATAAAATGACGGCTTAGATAGCTTTGAAAATAAAAGGCGTAACTAAGTAAAATTTGATCTGGCATGAAATATTTTTTCACCCCCCACATAATATTTCTAACATTTGGTATCAGATCCAAGTTCTCTCCAAAGAAGCTTAACTGCTTGAGAAGAGATCGATACCATGACATAGAAGCATAGGAAGAAGGCATCTCACAGGAAGAAGTCAATCTAGGAAAATGACGGCAGTGCAAGCAATATATCTCATGTAGTTGTTGTATCTACATTTGATAATAAGGGATAATCAGTAATGAAACAAGTCAAGTCAGATAATCAAGGTATGTTTCTACTCAATAATATAAATTATTAGGATTGGAAAGAAAGGATGAAGACTAGGATAACATCCCTCAGATATGATGTTTTGATTTAGTTTGTAATGGTTTTACTGAAACTTCCCCATCAGATCGTTAAGAATTGAAGAAGAATGGTCAAGCATTAAATGCAATATTTTGTAGCTTTCCTGATTCAAAACTTAGGGAAATTATGCACTATGAAACCATAACGGAAGTATGGGATAATCTGCAGGCCTTCCATCAAGGAGAGGGGAAAATAGCAAAGAAAGAATTTTGTTCATCAAGTAAACTGCAAGTAATCTTCCTTTTGAAACATTAAATGAATCTAAAGAAGAAAATTGTAGTCTATTGGAAGATGAGTGTGGTCATGTAGCAAACTTCAACATATTAAATGGAGATATTGATTCAAAAGAAGAGAGGTTAGAGGAAGTATTTAAACTTAGAAGAAAACTTGTTTCTAATTTGAGAAGGATTGATAATCTTAAGGTTAAGTTGCATGTATATGAAAATAGGACCATGATGAATCAGTAAATGATGCATTAGTAATTGAACAACTTAACAAAAGGAAACAATAATGTGAAGGAATTGAAGTTGAGATAATCTCTCTGATATCTGATCCAGAAAATTCAAACAAACGAAATGAGGAGCTACTTCAAGTACATGAAGAACAAGAAAATGGTCTTAAAGAAGAAATTATTGAGTTAAGAACACATTTGGTAGAGACAAGAACAGAAAAAGAGAATGAGGTAAGCTCATTAAAAGGTAAATTAGCAGAAAAGGAAAAACATTTAAGATTTCAAGATAGTACCAATATATTGGACAACCTTCTTAACAATCAAAGGTCTCCCTCCACCAAATCAGGCCTTCGTTTTCAAGAAACTATGAAGGGAGAATCCAGCTCACAAGCTTGTGTAGGCAATTTTGAGGACAACAAAGAAAAATTTGAAAATCTTGGTAAAGAATTAAGAAGGCAACTAAACCAAAAACCAAGAAAAGTGATTTTTCAACAATTCATTCTCTCCCTTAATCAATGTTATTGAACGTTTTATCTGTCTCAAGTTTGGACATATTGCAACTGATTGTAGAAGTAGATTTTTTAGACCTCAAGCAAACAACCTCTCCATAAGAACTTATTGATTCATGGGTACTCAAGTTTCTTTACATGGTATTGTTTTAAATGAAAATTATTTGGTCGTAAAGCTATTAATTGCACAACACATAGAAATGAAAGAAACAAGAAGTAGAAGTACAATGATTCTCTTACCCCCTTCTCTGGTCACATAAGGTGTTATACTTGCAATAAATTCAGACATGTAGCAGAAAAATGGAGGACCAAGTCAACGAATTCATTTAGACATTTTAGAAAACAAGTAGAACCTATCTAAGACAAGCAACCAGACAATAATACAGATATCGAAAGACCTGAAGAAGATGGATCCATCAAAACTCATCATATCAAGAGAAAGGAAGAGAAGCAAGTGAAGTTTGGCCTTTCTTTGTGCGCACTAGAAGAAAAATATTAGTGGTACAATGCAATAGATTCTCTCATCACATGTATGGAAATAAGAGAAAATTTACTTCCCTTAAGAAAAACAAGGGTGGTGAAAGAAAAACAAGGGTGGTGAAGTTATTATTGGAAATAGTGCACCGACAAAGGTAATAGGAAAATGTAGAGTTGATCTTGATGTGAAAAAATATTGAAGCAACTAATGTATTGTTGGTTGAAGGGATAAAGCATAACAGTTTGAGTGTGGGTCAAATAATTGATAAAGGGCTTGTAGTTATATTTACCTTAGCAAGATATAAAATTTTAGAAGACGACACTAGAAAAGTAATAGCAAAAAGAATTAGAAATGCAAACAAAGTATATGTACTAAATAAAAATTTGGGCAAACAGAAGAGGTTAGTATCCTCCTCTTCAGGTTCATAACAGGGGAAGATAATCCCCACTATAGTATATTGTAAATGATACATATTTCTAAAAATACTGCAAAAGTGAATGTGAAGTAGATGATAGCTTGATGATAATCGGGTCCAAAAGATTGATCTGTTGAAAAAGGTGCATGATCTTAGGGAGAGTGATGCATGTGTGTTGTTTCATTACTTCAACCTCAATGATAACCACATGTATTGCTAGATTATACTTATTATTTTGATGTAGATGATTTATTGATCTGAATTGGAGCATATTAGTAATGTTGTGCTAATTCCCCATTCAAAAATAAACCCAAGATGCTTATCATTTACTTTTAAGTGCTTAAGGATTCAAAAAATTTTGCAATTAAGAGATTCCCATGAGAGTTTCTTATGTAAATGTTATAAACAATTTAACATAAAAACATATGTTGAACAACAACAATATAAAAACAAAGAACATCAAAATATAACACACAACAAGCACATGATAAAGGAGTTCACCCCTCCTGGGCTACGTTTGCTTGGTCCAACCTCCAATGGCTTGGGCCTCTCTATTATGCTCAAATTACATCAACAATGTGTTTACAGTGCTTAGATGCCTCTGAAACCTATCTCAATGAGTTAATAATACTCAAAACTAATAGAATTGATTATTTTTGTATCAAATTTGGATAAGAATCGAAGGAGTTATGACTTCTCCCAGTTCTCCCACTATTCTTTCCACAAAACACTCCAAAACGACAGAAAATTACAAATTAGCCCAAAAATCCACTAACTAGGCAATAATTTCACCGCACCGCGGGCCATATCCTATTGGTCTTATTGCAGATTGCTTGGCGAGCGGAATGTCTTGTTTACCCGACGAAATGTTGAGATTGTGATATCGCGGACCTGCCGGAGTTTTAAACTGTGACATATAATGTTATCATGTCCAGGGTCTTTCGCATTCAGGACTTAACTTGCGCCTAAGCCGATTCTTGTTACTTCTGCGATTGCGATATGTGAGGACCAATGGCAGTTTGCTGCTTGGCGCCTCCTTATTCGCTGAAGACTTGCCACATCATCCCAATCTTGTGATGTAGGCAAGTCAAATTTGAACTTTGACTTGCTATAACTTCTTCATGCGAACTTGGATTTAAGTGTTGTTCGCACTGTTGGATTCAAAATGACGAGCTCTTCAATCTTGTTGACACCTAATCCTCATGATTGGGTGAATATAATGTAAATAGATAAACAAATAATATGAACAGTCATTGGGAGATGAACTGAACAGTCTCTCCCTCATGTATTTAATGAAGACCTACCTGAAGGAATAAACATGAATCAATTTTTGGTTGAGGAGTTACTGCCTGACCTAACATGGTATCAGAGCCAGCTCCTTTTTTAGCTTTTATGTCCTTTGTAACTCCCTATTCTGCTCCTCTGCTCTCCATTCAAAAGCGTTGTCCATACTGCCATTTTCCCTGTCTAATGTCTGTCCCAATTGCTATTTGTGTATCCTGAATGACCTGCTCCACATAGTAGCCTAAACTGTTATCAACACGAAATGACCTGCTCCGTTTGTTCAATGGATGAATCGATCATCCCATTCTTTCTCTTTTTTGAGGGCAGCGGTTGATCTTCCATAAACTTGACATTCTTCTCCACCGTTTCTCGACTTTGTTCACGATCACCCCTATAGGGAGAAGATTGGTGCGAAATTGTGCTGCTGGAGTCAACATTAATAGACATTCGCCACAGTTTGAATTCACTTGGGTGATCTCAATTGAATAACTGGCTACCATCAATTCCATTCCTATGTTGCAACATACGCCTGATATGCTCCTGCAGGTAGTTATATCTGCAACACGCACAATTCAACATAGATTTGAGCTTCTAATTCTCCTCGTTTACATGATTTATCTCGGCCATAAGTAGCGTGATCTTATTCTTGTGACCTTCCATCTCATCTCATCTTCAATTTTCAGAAACTGCCTACGAATTTAATTTAAGCACACCTGCGTGCTTCATTGTGTGGTAACGTGCTTCACGTACATGATACTTTTTGGTTCCATTATATGTGATGCTTTTAATGGGCATATATTACATTATATAAAATTACCATTGGAGTAGTATTTGTATATAATGTTGGATGCATTTGTATTAAACATTGGAGCATTTAATACGTTGGATCGTGCATGTAATATGTTGAAGGAATTAGTATGTTAACACATTGGAGGCATTTGGAGCAAATACGTTTAGAGAAAATATGTTGGAGAAAATACGTTTAGAGAAAATATGTTGGAGCAAATACGTTTGGAGAAAATATGTTGCATAAAGAGGTAGCGTGAGGTATTGGTGTCCATATTGGTATATGAGGAAGAGATTTGAAATCTTTTGAGAATGCCTAGCTGATTTATGTTTTATATTTTCATTAAAGACAAAGACAATACATGGAGAGAATGCCCTTTTGAAATGTGAAAGAAAATTACCATCAGAAGTACAATTTTACTGTATATTGGCAGAAGTATTTTTCTATTAGCATAAGTTTTTTTTTACAGAATGCATTCAATCATATCCATGCTGGGAATAGTTCTCACTGGCAAGGAGAACTATCCTGAATGGTCCCAGATGATAAAACGCGCCCTCATTTTCAATGAGTTGTGGAAAGGAGTGTGTGTTGGAGACGGAGACAATGAACCAGTACAACCTAACTCAGATAAATAGCTCGTCATTTGGGAAAACAAGAACAACAAAGCTTATGCATTAATCGCAGCATCTGTAAATGAAGAGCTGAGTCACCATATTTCGTCATATTCAACTGCCTTTGAAGCCTTACAAAAGATGAAAGAACTCTATGACTCACATTCTGCACTTGAAGTTGTTTAACTCATGATTAAACTCTTCACTCTTGAACTGCAAAATAATGATCCTCTTACTCTTGCATCTGAAGTAAAGTCTATAATGCATGATATCAAATCCACTAAGGTTGAATTGGATATTCCTCTTATTGCTTTTCTCAAGGCACTTTATCCTACTTACTCCAATTATCTTGAGTCATTGCAAGCAAATGGAAATCTCAAAGGTATAACCTTTGACTCTCTTGTGAAAAAGTTTGCTGAAAAAGAGAAAGCTTTTGGAAAGAAGACAACCCCTAAATCTTCTGAAGAGACTGTGTGCCTTGCTCATAAAGAAAAGCATCTTGCTTAAGATTCTACAAGAGGAAGAGGTGGACGAAGAGGAAGAGGAA
>APFE031755945.1:149006-175356 GCA_000404065.3 Pinus taeda | reverse complement strand
TCCATCTCCATCATTGTTCCACAAATGAGAAAATTGCAAACATCTTCACCAAAGCGCTTGGAAGAGAAAATCTTGAACGATTCAGAATGATGCTTGGACTCACCAACATCCCTTCAGATTAAGGGGGAGAATGTTGACACCTAATCCTCATGATTGGGTGAATGTAATGTAAATAGATAAATAAATAATATGAACAGTCATCGGGAGATGAACTGAACAGTCTCTCCCTCATGTATTTAATGAAGACCTACCTGAAGGAATAAACATGAATCAATTTTTGGTTGAGGAGTCACTGCTTGGCCTGACAAATCTGTAGCCAAGTTTGACAAGATTTTGACACTTTCATTTTTTAGCATAATTCTGAGCACCTGATCACTCCTCCCCACTAGAAGCCTTTTGGACCCCAAAAGGATCACTTTCAGTTATTGAACATATGAGGGTATTGTTCCCTCACCTTACCCAATTCAATCCATTTGGCCTTTGATAGATGTGTACCTTTGAGACCCACCTGAAGATAATCAATATTTCCTCTTTTAGTTGTCCCTATCCTTCTATCAAGTATAGTGTCTTGCTGAAGCATATCAAGGTATTCTGGAGAAAAGTCTTTGATAGATGGAATTTGAACATTCTCTCATTGATCTTCAATCAAAGGAGGTTCATACAATCTCAAATTTTCAACATTAACAATGGAATATATTTGGATATATGAAGGCAAATCAAGCTTGAAAGCATTATTACCAATCTTTTCTAGAATTTTAAATGGACCATAACGAATTGGTTTCAGCTTTTTACCTTCACCTTGAAGCCTTTCCTTTCTATTGTATAGCCAAACTTCATCAGCTACTTGAAACTAATGGTCCACATGATGCTTATCATGCCTTGCCTTATACTTGCCTTGACTCTTTTCTAGTTGTTCTTGAACTGTTTGATGAATCAATTGAATTTTCTCATTGAACTTCTTTGCGCTGTCTATGTCACTATGTCCATCTACAGCTACATCTTTCTGAAAGATGAAATCCAAAGGCATTTTAGGCAAATAACCAACACATGCCTCAAAAGGCAAAGTTAGAGTAGAAGAGTGTTTTGCTCAGTTGTAAGCATGCTGAATATAATGCAATTGTTCATCCCACAACTTAGGATGTTTGTTGCAATATCCTCTTCGAAAATGAATTATTTTCCTATTTACCACTTCAGTTTGACCATCTGTTTGCGGATGGAAGGTTGTACTTTTCTTCAACTTGGTGTCCATCAAGTTCCATAAACTTGACCAAAAATTCTCAGCAAATCAAGAATCACGATCACTTGCAATAGAAGCAGGCAATCTAAAATGAACCCATACATTTTGAAAGAATAATTGAGCTATTTGTTCAACTGTAATTTTCTTTTTACAAGAAATTAATATGCACATCTTGCTGAACCTATCCACAACTACATACAAATAATCATGACCTTTCCTTGACAAAGGAAGACATCCTACAAAATGCATAGAAACACTTTCCCATGGTCTTGAAGGCACTGGAAGTGGTGTGTACAATCCTAGTTTCCTATTACTAGGCTTACTGACTACACACAATGAATAACCTCTTAAAACATGACACACTTTCAAGCATATGAGGCTAATAAAAATACCTCTGAAGATTTTCCATTGTTTTACTTACACCAAAATGTCCAGCAATAAGAGTAGTGTGTGCTTCCCTTGTGACATTTACTCTCTCTTCCTGTGGAACACAAAGTTTTCCCAAATGATACAATAGATTATCATGTACATGGTCGTCTAATTCCTCAGCTTGGTGGCCTTGACTCAAGTTTAAATATACCTCTTGAAAGTCATCATCTTGTGCGTATTGTTCAACATAACTTTAAGGCAAAACATAATTATTCTTGAGTAAAATGGCTACATTTACAATTAGTCTAGAAAGCATATCAACAACTCTATTATATATATGTTTCTTGTACCTCATTACCAAGTGGAATCGCTGTAAAAATCCCATCCAACGAAAGTGCCTTGACTGCTACAATTTGGTTTGAGATTGCATATATTGCAGAGGCTAATGATCAGTATGAATAATGGTTTATTTTCCCATCAAATAATGCTTCCATTTCTTCACACTTTGTACCAATGTGTAAATCTCTTTATCATACATAGGATATTTTTTAAGAACACCATTAAAAATCTTAGAATGAAATGAAATGGGCTTACCATGCTGTAAAAGAACTGCACCCATGGCATAGTCACTTACATCTGTTTGTATTTCAAAGGGTTGTTTCAAATCCGGCAGTGCCAAAACTGGGGCTGAACTGATCTTTTGTTTCAAAGCATCAAATGCCTTTTGTTGTTTGCCTCCCCACTGGAAGACAAATTTCACGCTGGTCAACGCATGTAGTGGAGCTGCTATGGAGGAGAAATTGGAAATGAACTTCCTCCAGTACTATGCTGCTCCTAAAAAACTCCTCACTTCTGTAATTGATTTGGGTGTTGGCCAATTCACAATGATCGAAACTTTAGAGGGATCAATCTTCAACTCACCTCCTCCAACTATGCGACCCAAATACACTAAGAATTTTTTCCAGAATTCACATTTAGACATCTTCAGAAATAACTGTTATTTCCTCAAGACATCCAACACTTTTCTAACATGCTTGACATTCTCTTCTCATGATTTGTTGAATATCAAAATATCATCTAAATAAACAATTACAAACTCATCAAGAAATGACCTTAAAACATCATTCATAACTCTCATGAATGTAGCTGGAGCATTACAAAGACCGAAAGGCATAACCAACCACTCAAACAATCCCTGTTTGGTTTTAAAAGCAATATTCCACATGTCCTCCTCATCTATTCTAACTTGATGATATCCACTTCTCAAGTCTAATTTAGTAAAATACTTTACATTTTTTAACTGATCTAGCAAATAATCTATTCTAGGCAGTGGGTATCGATTCTTTATTGTGAACTTATTTAAAGCTCGATAATCTACACACATGCGCCAGGTTCCATATTTCTTGGGTACCAATACAATTGGTGAACCACATGGTGAATTAGAGGGACAAATTACTCCTTTATCTAACAATTCCTGGACTTGTTTCTTAATTTCTAAGCTTTCAAGAATTGGCATTCGATACATACCAATGTCTGGGAGTGGACAATCATGTTGTAACTGAATTTCATGTTGAATTCCTCTTTTTGGTGGAAGTCCCTTTGGTTCTTGAAACATGTCCCCATATTGATTGATCACATCAACCAATTCATCTTTCAACTTCACATCACAGCCTGGAAAGGATTCCTCCTTCGTGTCATTCTTCTGCTTGATCATGAGGAGCACAAAACTCTTGCCGGAATTAACCAGTCGTTTCATTTCACTTGCGCTTGCGAAAGACAGAATAAGCTTTCTGCGATGAGCTCTCATAATGTACTCCACTCCATCTTTGAAAAATGATATTTATTCTCAAATCTATGGAAAACAACCTTCCTGTCATACAAATATGGACTTCCCAACACAATTCATGAGATATCTAATGGCACAATGTATAATTCAACTTCATCAATGAAATTGGCAGTGATTGCAAACCTAAAAACATATTTCCGTGTGCCTGCAAATTAACATCCTTGGTTGTCCATCCCAATGGATACGGTTAATGATGAGGCACGATTTCCAGTTTCAATTTCTTTACTAAATCCGCAGAAATTAAGTTGGCCTGAGATCCACTGTCAAACAGCTTATCGATTTTTGTATGATTGGAAATAACTCGGATATGGAACAACTCGATTCAATTTTCCTCATTTGAAATGTTGTGGGTACTATTTGTTGTGCTGGTACTTGCTACAACTGCCTCTTTGATGACATCTTTGCTTTCTTTTGCCATGACTTTTCCTTTGGTGACTGTGGCTACGATTTTTGTTTCATCACCTGAGTCTGAACCCAAGTCTTGTTGTGCAATAACAATGGTCTTCTGTTTCCCTTTATTGTTGAATTTCTTCGGTCATAATTCTGGATGAAGCTTCCAGCATTGTGCTTCATCATGTCCTTCCTTGGAACAATTCTTGCACACGGATCTCTCCCCTTATTTCTTAACATAAGCATTTTTCTTCTGCTTTCCTTTAAACTTTTTCCCCTTTTCAACACTCTAAAATGGCTTCTTCTTACCTTCTTCCTATATATTTTTCCCTCTTGCTTCGAGGTGTGTAGCTTGAACACAAACCTCATAAAGATTTGTGGGACTGAACATAAGAATGGTATGTCGAAGATAGCTATGCAACCCTTCTATGTATTTCAACAAGGTATCTTGTGACTATAAGTCTACTCCTAGCATAAGAGATCTTTTCCTAAACTCTTGAGTATACTCTTGCATAATTTGACCTTTCAACTGTCTGAAATTTTTCCAATTCATATAATGGCTTTTTGCATATGAGCTAAAGTGTAGAACTGCCTTTTTATAGTAGCAAGGAAATCAGACCAAGTAATAGATTTCTTACCATGTTTCTTGATCTCGTCTTGAGTCCTTGCTTCCCACCATACAAGTGTTGCACCCTCCATTCTCAATGAAGCCAACTGAAGTTTGATATCATCCTCTTGAAGGTTCTGAATTCTACAATACACCTCCAATTGACGAATCTAGTTATCTAGCTTCTCTGCATTAACTTCTCCATTGTACATAGGCAACTCGAATTTAACATCAAGCTTCAGAAAAGGTGATTTACCAACCCCTTTTGAAGAATGATGATGAGTATGAGTAACTGTGGTATTGGTGGAAGAGTTTGAAGATGATTTCAAAGAAGAAGATGAAGAAGATGGTGGAGATGGTGGAGGTTTGCCTCCATTCCATTATTTCCTTTTCCTTTATCTTCTTTTCCATTACCTTATCCCGAAGAGCCTTCTCCATTGGGAGGCTTGGAACTTTCTCCTTGTAGTCTGCTATTCCTCTCTTCATAGAGGACCTTAACGATCTCTATCATATCAAAGAAAGCCTTTCTGAAGGCCTTCTCATCTTCTGTCATGATAGGTTCTCCTTCATGAGACATGGTCTCTCAAGACTCAACTACAACTTGAGGTTGTACTAGTGTTGGAATCTCAACTGCAACTTCTGCAACTTGAGGCTGAACTAGTGTAGAAGACTTTGGAAAACTTGCTCTTCTCCCCTTTGACCTAATTTCAGGGCTTTCAACCAACTTTCCTTCAACTCTTTTGAGCTTTAACCTTGTGAGCATGACATAAACTTGCAAACAATTAAATCCTTATTTCACAAAGCAAATCTAGTAAGCAAAACTAGGGCTTTGATACCAACTTGATCTAAATTGGAGTAGATTAGTAATGTTGTGCTAATTCCCCATTCAGAAATAAACCCAAGATACTTATCATTTGCTTTTCAAGTGCTTAAGGATTCAATTTTTTTTGCAATTAACAGATCCCATGAAAGTTTCTTATGTAAATGTTATAAACAATTTAACATAAAAACATATGTTGAACAACAACCATATAACAACAAAGAACATCAAAATATAACACACATGACAAAGGAGTTCACCCCTCCTGGGCTATGTCTCCTTGGTCCAGCTTCCAATGGCTTGGGCCTCTCTATTATGATCAAATTACATCAAAATTGTGTTTACAATGCTCATATGCCTCTGAAACCTGTCTTAATGAGTTCAAAATACTCAAAACTATTAGAAATGACTATTTTTGCATCAAATTTGGATAAGAACTGAAGGAGTTATGACTTCTCCAAGTTCTCCCACCATTCTTTCCACAAAACTCTCCAAAACCGGCAAAAAAATACAAATTAGCCCCAAAATCCGCTACCTAGGCAATAATTTCGCCACACCGTGGGCCATATCCTATCAGCGTTATCGTAGAACGCAATCGGTGGGTTTCAGCGGGCGGAATGTCTTGTTTACTCGACGAAATGCTACGATTTCAATATTGCGGACCCGCCGAAGTTTTAAAATGTGACGTATAATGTTATCGCGTTCAGGGTCTTTTGCATTCGAGACTTAACTTGCATCGGGGCCTATTCCTATTACTTCTGCGATTGCGATATGCGATCGCGTCGCTAACCTTGTCGAGGCCGATTTGTAACACTGAAACACTTACTGCTGCGATATGCGATTTATGAGGGCCAATGGAGGGTTACCACTTGGCACCTCCTTATTTGCTGAAGACTTGCCACATAATCCCAATCCTCCTATGTAGGCAAGTTAAATTTGAACGTTGACTTGCTCTAACTTCTTCATACGAACTCGGATTTCAGTGTCGTTTGCACCATTGGATTCAAAATGACGAGATCTTCAATCTGAAGCCGAGTTTGACAAGATTCAAACACTTTAATTTCTTAGCATAATTCTGAGCACTTGATCATTTATAGTACTAATGTTGCATCTGTTAAAGTTATTGTGTTTAGAATAAGATGGGACATATTTAGGGGGAGCATCTCATATGGCTCGAGTATTTTAGTGATTCATTGTTGGCATTATGGTCCCCTGCTTGTAGAAAGGGAAAATACACTGCTTGGATGAAATTGTTATATCTGACATTAGTTCAATGGAGGAATCTGTAGCTAATGCCTATATGTTGTTTGGGATTGTGTATAAGAGGGCGTTGATCTATGATGAACTCGTGAGCTGCTAATGGTGCCTCATTGTGAAATCCTATATTGCTATTGTTGTATAGATCAATTTTCTTAATCTCTTCCTTGATGCTTCATTTATTTTTGGTTAACTATTTCATTGATATGGAGGATATACATATTGTCATCATTAGACCTGTGAGATGCTGCAAAAGGTCTTCATTGAGATTACAAAGCTCCACACATGTCACTATTGGTATTCTTTTGTATGATTGAGGTGCTAAAAGTAACCATGTGCTATCATATACCATGTATTGTACTTCTATTATTGTTATTACATAGAGCACATGCCACTGTTCATGGATGCCACATATTTGTCATATCTCATAGAGGAGGGTACAAGTGTGTGCATTTGAATAGCCATGTATCATCATTATCTCATCTTTTGGTGCATTTGTCATGAAGAGGCCCATAATGTATTATAAGCATTGCCAAATTCTGCTAACTACAAGATATTGGGGGTCAAAGTCATGTCTTGTCTAGTGTATCATTAGGTCATTGGTTGACATGCTTATTACAACCATGTATCCATGAAGCCTTGTACTTGTATTGCATATCATTAGGAGGTTTTTTGCAGAAGAAAAAGTTTGGTAGTCCCAACATATGCCTAGGGGGAGCATGGTCTACATAAGTAGCATATCGTGCAATCAGTTTCTTTGTTTTACTTGCAAGAGAAACATCAGAAGATCAATGAGAAATATGTTCATGAGCACTTTAGGGGGAGTACTTATCTCACCCTAGTATTTCCCTTTTCCCTTAATGTCAAAGGGGGAGAGAAGGACTTGGATTTTGATTTGCAGGAGGTTGACATCAAGTCAAAAGGGGGACATTGTTGGCATTATGACTTGATGTGTTGGCCTTGATGTCAATCTGCATTTTTCAACCTGGATCGTGGTGATTGAAATTATGGCTTGAACAAATTCATGAAGCTTTGATGTTCTATGTTGTAGTAGTGATGAAGAGGTTGTTGAGGCTTTTACAAATATAGGATAAGTGTTGGAGAAGGCTTGAAGACAAAAGGGAGAGCTCTAGGGAAGACAAGTTGAATTCTTCAAGTGGTAGAAGATTGTGCTACCAAAATTCCATCAATAATTCACTAATGTTGGAAATGGTCCAATTTTTTTGAGACAATTAATAATGTGGTCCATAGATGAATGCATTGGCCATAAATCATTTTTAGTCTTAGTTGTTTACAAAGCATGCATGTGTTGATTGAATGGAAAATTAAACATGGTCAAAGCACTCTTTTAATACATGGAGGATGTAAATGAATTGATTATCAGTTGTATATGGGTATGGTCCATGGAGTAGGCATTATACTTAAATATTATCTTATCATTAATCCATCAAAAGTTGATTTGGAAAATCAATCAAATTTTACAACTGATTTTCCTATGGAATTTGTGTGCGCAAGGTTGATTTAACGAGCAACTGAAACAATCAACAATCCAAAAAATGAACACCATAGATTTTCTTATGGTAATGATAAGGTAGAGAGGCTATAAAAAGGGGATCGATCTTGATCATTTGTGTGTGTAATTTGTCAAGAGTTAAGCTGTGTTCTGGGATAGGTATTTGCGCCAACTCGCAATAATATTTGAGTAATTTGTAGGGATAGAAATATAATGGTTTCATAAGAATCTCTTACATATGTATGGGTTGAATAAACTGTGTTAGAGCTCACCATACATCAGTAATGGAATCTGATTCTATTGTCACTAGGATGCAAGCATGCACATGTGTTATTGCAATTCATTATTCTTTGAAGAAATCACACTAAGTTGAAGGTCTAAATGAGTCTAATTTTTAGTATTGATTTACCTTGGTATTTTCAAATATCAATACTTTATTTGTCTACTAGCCTTAATTCAAGTGTGTACAATCACTCTTTGATTGTTTTCTTACACACCATAGTTTAACCTTTACAGTTTTCTGTTATGGTGGAGGTTTTCTTTAGGCTCATTAGCATTGTTTATATTTGGATGCACTAAGATGAATTAAAAAGCCATTGCAGAGATCAATTCTTGGAATTTTTTTCCTTTAAAAGTTATGATACACAAATACTAGGACTTGGACAATGGTTTATCATTGACTCAGAGATTAAGCTTGCAAGGAAAAATTCTATATTTTATTGCAGTGATGTATCATTAATATATTGTAGATCGATCTTCTTGTTCTTGTGATAGAGTTATTGGCATTGAACAATGCTTGTGGAAAAGATTTTTTATGTGACACAACCGCTTGTTATATCTTGCAAAAATATTTAATATTTGCATTGGTAATTTTATGATATGTGATGAGTGTCTTAAGAGGACTTTAATAAAGACTAATAATTCAATGTGCTACATTGACAAGAGTTTGAATGATAGTTTCAAAGGATTGAATGATCTATTTACTTGTTGAGTACGTAGAGCATGTTGTACTTTAAGAAACCAATTTCCTAGCTATAGAGAAATTGTGCTTAAGACATTAATAAATGTTATTTACTGTCACTTATTGTTTGTTGTGTTATCAAATGAAGGACCTCGAAAACTTGGTCTTTAACCCTTAACACATATATGACTGGAACATCTCAGAATGCTATTTGTTGCTAGATATAAATGACGAGTGAAGAAAGCTTGAAGGAGAAGTTAAAGATAATATGTTGGTTTTTCGCAGAAACTACTATCTGTAACTTAGAAGAATTATGAAAATGAGAATTGAATCATAGAAAATATGTTGCTTAACACATAAACTACTAATTTGTGACTCTTAGAGAAGTTAAAGATAATATGCTGGTCTTTCACAGAAACTATTATCTATAACTTAGAAAGGAAGGTGGAAACTTCGAGTATAGGAGCACTCTTTTAAGGAATTTTAACTTTATCTACATAAGCAAATAAAGACCTGCAACTTCATTACTATACTTGAAAGAAGAAAACATAACATGACACATGACAGAGAATGTTACAAAATTATACCCAAGAACTCATGGAAACTTCTGATTCTTTCATTAATCAACAGTGATATCAGGAATACAATGGCCTAGTCTCTGGGTTCTCCAAAATTCGAACCCTTTCTTTGTAAATTTTCACCTTTTTATACATTGTGGAACAATTGTTCATTTCTGAAACAGCCCAAATTATTTAACTGCTTCTCTAACTATATGAAGTAAAAACTATTACAGAATTTTACAAAGGGGAAAAGACACCTCAAAGAACATGAAATAATAGGAACATAACTGAATTCAGAAGAGGATGATAACTGTCGGCTTGCTCTGTTAATCCGCTGCTGAATTCCTCTGTAAATGTCCTAATGATGCTTAATTCGTTTTGGCCATAATGAAATGCGTTTAGCTTGTGTAATGTTGGGCTTACATGGGCATTTTGATTGGCAAAAATACAAAGAAAACATACTCAATTATCTTCCTCTTCAAATACGGCTCTAACCCTCATTTTCCACTTTACACAGCGAAATTAACACGAACCTTTGATTAATACGGAACTCAAAAGAGTTAATCTTCCTTTATAAATTTGTCAAATCTGCCCGTTCAACACTCCGTTGACTTTCATCGTAAATTGCAATCGGCCCGATATATCACTGTAAAACTTAACTTTACACACCCTTAAGTCACATAACTATGGTAATATTGAACTTATGCATAAATCCTTCATATTTGCGCTTTTTCCATTATATACCCTTTATAAAAGAAATATGCCATAAAACATGTTTTTTCTGCTTTTAATACGGGCTCTGCACAACTATCAAGGCATACCTTTTCCGCC
This sequence comes from Pinus taeda, assembly GCA_000404065.3. NCBI lineage: Eukaryota > Viridiplantae > Streptophyta > Pinopsida > Pinales > Pinaceae > Pinus > Pinus taeda. The sequence goes on along the minus strand of APFE031755945.1, from coordinate 164,965 downwards.
GATATATCCCCACCGTAGATTTGCGATTTTCGGATCAGACAACCTATAATGATTTCGGGTGGGACATAAGCTCGGAGAATACCCGCCTGAAATGGGTGGTTTTCTCTCTCCACCCGGCTACTACATGTCAAATGATAAGTGGGATTGGGTGAGCTCCAATAAAAACCACTTACCATTTTTGCTTTGCCCGAAATTCCACTGGTAACTTTAAATCCGCCTTTTTGTATGCCTCGCAGACCTGCCAGGGTTTATAAAACATAATAAATATATGCTTCAGGTCTAGCCTGTTCAGCACTTATTTCCATTATAATCCTTTATAATATAAATACATATAAAAATGCAGGGATTTTCGATGTAGCGGACCCACCAGGACTCTACAACATATATATATATAATAAATATATATATATATATAATATATATATATATATATATAATATATATATATATATATATTATATATATATAATATATATATATATATATATATATATATATTTCGGGTCCGACCCTTATCGCGGATCACAATCGGCGGGATCACATACATATATAATAAGCACTCTGTGTTATTTTGGACCTGCCAACATTATAAATGCAATATATATCTTTTCGGGTCTGCCATTGCAAGTCGCAATCGGCGGAACCCAACGTCCATAGCTTTGTGGTGCGGCAGACCCGACTAGACTTTAAACCACGATGTATATACCTTTCAGGTCTAGCCCTTTAACACTTAAACAGTTTCTTTTGCGATTCCGCTATGAAATAGATAAATACTTCATGACTTTTAGACTTTGTGGAGGGTAAAGAATATAAAGAAGTTTCTTTGAGGTGAACCCCCGATAGTGATATATCTAATAAATAAAGCTAAAAACACAACATCAGCTACAACAGAGCACATGCCACTGTTTTTTTTGCAAAGATGCACAAAGATTGTATGCTTGTTACAAGATTGAAACTAGAATGCATTAATTTTGTGGAGAGGTAGATCCCTGGATCTAATGTGTGCATTGGTGTCTTAAGGGAAGTTTGTTGGAATTGAAAATTTTAATGACCAATAATTGAATTTTCTACACAGGGTTTTGATTATATGGTTAAATAATTGATATGGGCCTCCATTAGAAGAGGTTGAGTACACAGGGTAGAGCCTCACATACAACATTGCTTGGTCCATACTTGGATAGAATATGTGTGATGCATAGTTCAGTGAACATAAGCTTATTTGACAGAGGTTTTTTTTCTTGATTTACTTTCATGTTTTAATGATCTTGTATCAAAAGGATTGAACTGACAGAGGTTTGGAATTTCTTACATGTCAATGCAGTCTTAGATCAGCATTTTGGTCAGAGGTGTTGTATGGCAATGTTTAGTTATAGTTGCTTGCTACAATGATCAGTGTATTACTCATAAAGGGCATGGGTCCATATGTTGAATATTTTGGATAGAAGATCATATGACCTTACTACACAATGCTTACATCATGCTTCTATTTTTCATTTGATGCTAAAACACATAATTTTGTTGTCTTCTTGCAGTGAATAGATTTTTGATTCAGAGGAACCTTATGACATTATTGACATTTTATGATAGCAAGTGCCTATGATGAAGATGCAAAAATTGAAAGTTTTACAAGATATCTTTGGGATTGACTCCTCATTAGTTGTTGGTTGTCATAAATGTATACATGTTATGTAAAGGACTATTATAGGCATGATGAGTTGTGTACTTGTTTATTATGAGCTAATGTTTGTCTTCGTGTTGATGCATACAAACATGTCGCAATGGGGTTTGACATCATTCTAGAAGGCATTGTATGGTCATATGCTGTTGATATATTATTGGAGGAAAATTATTTTGCAATGAGTTGATTTAGTTGGAGTATGAGCAATTTTGAGGTTGAGAACTGCTAAGGCTTGCTAGTGGATGCATATATTGAACATAAGAAGAGATTTTAAGATGCACTGTCAGTCATGCCATTAGGGTTTGGCATTGGCTAAGTAAGAGAGTGTTACTAATAGTTTGGCATGAGCTAGGATTTTATTTTCTTAAAGGATGAGATTGGTTATTGAAGAGAGGTAATTTGGTCTTGTATTTAGGTTATTGAAAGTATTAATGAACTAGGGTTTGACATTATTGAGAGTTGTTGGTTGTTGATTGTCAAGGATGTCTTGATGAATATGTTATACATTGGGAGTTTTGTTATCATTAAATATCATTGGTTAATGTTGATGGTTAAACTAGCCTAGTGAGGCTTGATTGGCTATGAGGGTTTGATCATGGTTTGCTATGGGATACACAAGTTATTGAGATTGATAATATATTGTTCCATCAAATATTTTTTATTGACATCTTGTTATTTATTTATTGAGTAGAGATTTATTGTAGAATAGTTTTGGTATTTGTTGAGAAAATTGATGTATGTGGGTCCAGTTTGAAAATTGGATGAAACATGGCCTACAAGATTTGTGGTTGAGTCAGGTGGATCTAGTGTGAAACATTTTGAAACATGGCCTAACTAGATCAATGTTGTTAAAAGTGATTCCAGTCTGAAAGATTGTGAAATGTGGATCACAAGAGGTTAGAGGGAGTGGTTGCTTCCTTCTAGTACTAGCTAGGAAATATAGTGAGGGTCAGAGCCTTGAGCAGGTAGGATCCTGAACACTGGAAAAAACCCGCAGCAGTGAAATATGTAAAAACTTTTCTTTAATAATAATTGGAGACAAAGCAAACAACAAAAGCGGTGGTTTTTCCCAGTTGTGTTTTCCACCTAAAAATCAGGTGTCTTTATGTGTTGATGTGGTGATGTGTTCTTATGGTTTACATTCTCTTATGTTTAATATTGCTCATGATTTACTGTATATGCCTAAATCTACAACATACTATACTATTAATAAAATGATGGTTTACATAGATTTTAAAATAAAAGGAATAACAAAGTAAAATTTGACCTAGCATGAAATATGCTTCCAAGTCCCTCTTGTAGTCCTCTACAAGCCCTTGTGACCCTATAAAAAATATACCATCCACATATAACATGAGAATGATAGGCTCACCTCCTACCATCAAATAGTATAGGTTCGAGTCCGCCTCACTCTTCATGAAGCTCATCTACTGCAAATAATGGTCAATTTGACCATACCATGGTTTTGGAGCTTGCTTGAGTCCATATAGCACTCTCTTAAACCTGCATAAATGGGCATCCCTCTCATGTGTCTCTAACCCCTATGGTTGTTCGATGTAAACCTCTTCTTCTGTTACTTCATCAAAAAAAGTTGTCTTGACATCCATTTGATGAATCTTCCATCCCATTTGTTCTGCTAGATAGATCACGACCCTGATGGAAGTGTCTTTGGCCACTCAAATGAAATTATCCTCATATTATATGTCCTCCTTATCAGAAAAACCCTTGGCCATGAACCTAGCCTTGTACTTCTCCACGCTACCATTTGAAGCATGTTTTATCTTGTAGATCCAACATGAACTAACCACTGCCCTATCCAATGGTATAGGTACAACCTCCCACATGTCATTTAGTATGATGGAGTTTTATTACTCCACCATCGCATCCTATCATACCTAATTCTATGCAACCTCCTTATAACTAGAAGGCAACTATCAATGAGCCCACTCATCAATGCCTTATACCCTAAATACCTTTTTGGTGGTATCTTATCCCTGGTACTTGATCTAGGATCTCCCACAATCTCTTGCACATCTCTTAACATTTAAAGCACCTCTTCGTTCCTTATTCCATTAGTTATGGTCGGAGATTCATGCTCCTCTACTTATTGATGTTGCTCCAACTGTTATGAACTCTCCTCTACATCTATACCTATGCCTATACTAGTAATTGTACTTATACTAGTGCCCTAAGCCTAAGATCCCTATTCATCCCTTGGACCTTTCATTGGCTAATTTTGATCATTTTTTGACAACTTGCAAGATATCCTAAAGGCTTTCTCCTCCTGGAAATTCACATCCAATCTCACGATAATATTCTTACTACTTGGAATGTAGATCCCGTATGCCTTAGACATTTCGTTGTAGCCAAATGAATATCCATTCTATGTAGTCGAATCCAACTTGGTGCACTTATCATCTAGAATGTGACATAAGATACACTGCCAAAAATCCTAAAGTGTCCTACTTCTGGCCTCTTTCTTGTAAATGCCTCCTTGGGTGTTATCTTCCCTATTGACTTGTGAGGCACCCTATTCTGAATGTATACTATTGTACTGCCTTCCTATGTCTAGATAAATCTAGGCATGTATTGTTCTATAACATTTCCCTCACTACTCCGACTATCATCTTATTCTTCCTTTCTGCAACCCCATTCTACTGAAGGTTGTATGGAGTTGTCCACTCTCTCTTGATGCCCTTCTTCACACAAAATTCCTTGAAGGATTTCTCAAGGCACTTGCATTCATTATCTGTATGAAGATCCTTTATGTTCCTCTAGGTCAAGTTCTCCACAAGAGCCTTAAACTCTAGGAAGTGACTAAAGACTTCGTCCCTTGTTTTCAAGAAGTATATCCAAGTCTTCCTGGAGTAGTCATCAATGAAGGTCATGAAATACTCATAACCCTCAAGATATTTTGTAGAAAATAAGCCACATATATCATAATGTATCATGTCTAATACACACTTGGCTCTACTGTCACTCCTTCGAAATGTTGCTTCCGCAAACTTCCCAAGCACGCACCCCCTGCACATATCATCATTTTTCGTGCTTATTTTTGGAACTCCTATCATGGTCTCCCTAAGAAATTTGAGTGCTCCATTTTCGATATGTCCCATCCTCTTATGCCATAATTCTCTCATGTCTCTTCTACTACTGCTACTCACTAGTGCCTTTGGAGCATCCAACTATAACATGTATAAGTTGTTTCTTCTCACCCCAATCTGTTCCACTGAATTCTAATCCTAGTGCTTTACGTACACCTTTAACCCTTGAAAGTAGACATCATCTCCCTTATCCTGAAGAGATAAAATTGAAATCAGGTTCATTCCTAAACCGGGCACATGCAACACATTTCTAATATGAGTACTCTTGCCTGACTCCCTCTGAAAGGTAATTGTCCCCCTCCCAACTGGAGTGCACTTGGACTTATTTCCCATCTAAATATGGAATCCTATCTCTTCATCTTGGTAACTAAACAAATATTATCTAACCTCCATCATGTGACATGATGCTCCACTATCACTATACCAGACACATGTGGAGTACAGCTAAAGAGGAAAGTTATGAGTGTGAACTCATCCTCTAGTCTCAAAGATAGCTCGTCAATATCCATTGAAGTTTTTGCTTGTTGCTTCACTTTGTTCTTATCACCCTTCTTCCTGTTCAAACATTGATTGACATATTGTCCTCACTAACCACATCCAAATCACTTGATTTTATTGAATTCCTTTTTCTTCTTCTCTCCCTTGAACCCTTTGCTAGAGCCCTTCTTGGATTTTCCCTTTCCTACTAGGGCTATGTTCTTGTTGTCCTCATGCTTCTAGGTTTTACTCCTACTTTTGCCACTAAAAAGACTCACTTTAAGCTCCTCCTGAGTGAAATATCTCCACAATTGATCCCAACTCGGTAGTGTATCTTTCCATTTATTGCTTGAATGAATACATCCCACTGGTTTGAGAGCCAATTCAAGGTCATTCTCACGAGTTCCTCATCAATTAATTGATCTCTAATAGTTGCCAACTTGTCCTTGACAAGTCAAACTCTGGTGAGGTAACTAACAACACTTTTTCCCTTATTCATCCAGGTATTTCTCAGCTTCTCTTTGAGAATCAACTTCTTGTTAATGATAACATCCTGAAACTATTTTAGAATGGCATCACACATTTTGTTGTATCCAAATCTGCAACATGTGGAACTATATGATCCTTAACCCCATCTAGGATTATTCTCCTCACCTTGGCATCTTCCTTTTTGTATGTTATGAGCTATGTTAGATCTGTTGGTATGGCTATAACATTAGTCACATATTCTTTGAGACCATTCTCTTTCAGCAACAAAGAAATTTTGGCTTTCCAGACACCAAATTTAGAAGCTCCATCCAATCTATCATGATCTCTTAATCCAACTAAAGCCATTTCTAAAACCTCAAAAAGAAAAAACCCAAACAAATCTGAAGAAGTCAAAATGGGTTTTATACACCCTTTATTTCTCTTCCTATGTCCTGCATTAAGCCTCTTATGCCCTCAAATTTGCACTTCACTGAATTGGTCTAATACTATGTGAAAATTATATTGCAGTTAGCTGTGATTTTTCTTTTATCTTTTGAGATTATTTTTCTTTTGTAAATTACTTACACCAAATATTGCATAAAAACAAAACTACAATTTCAGCGAAAATTAATCACAGGAACTAAGAAAATAACAAGCACATAAAAATTGGACACTGATATTTTTGGATAAAACAATCCTTAGGAAAACCCCAGTGTGGAGAAAACCAATTATGTAGATGACGGTTTATTTTATTCTTCAACAATTTGAGAATCTACTTAAACTTCTTGCCTAACATTGCCAAAGCTATGCCAATTTTCTCTTCACTTGAAATGACCAAATTACACTAGAAAATCAAAGATCTTCCTCTACAAATCAAATTGGACTCTACTGGGAAACTCACACTCCCTCTGCAAACTCACATTGTGTTGAAAAGTGTGAAACAAGAAATGTAAATTTAGAAATTGCTAAAATAGAACTGCTAAAAATAACACTTCTAAAAATAGCAGTTTGGCCAATGAGAATTTTGTCCACCTTGGGTGAGAGGTGAAACTGTTAAAAATAGAATCTTCTAAAAATAGCATTTCTGGGTCCCTTCCTATTTTTAGCAGTCCCTGGTCTAACTATAGGAAGTAAAAACAAATTTGGTCTTAACAGCAGTTTAAAATATTAATTAATTAATCTCCATGAGTTAATTAATTATGGAAAATTAAACTTGAAGTCTTTGTGAGATCATGCAATTATTTTCTCCCTTGATTTTGGAATTTATCCCTTGATTAAAGGAGATAAGGTTTAGTTCTATATTGAGAGGATTAGTTGACTTAGTTTAACTTAGTCAAGTCAAGTTAGATTATTTTAACAAGTTGTTAAAATAATGAAATATAGTTTGTTAATGCTTGCATGCATGTGACAACTATTATTTCAGATAACTGAGCATTCCCTCATGGATAACTGATGCATGTCAGTTTAGACAGAGACCCAATTGAGATCAGATGAGGGACAATGTACTATCGGATGCTTGGATATTTCTAGTAAGTATTCCTTGCATGGAGAAGGATCTATTTCCAAGAGAAATACTTAATATAGGAGATTGGAGGACTTGTGGCCTATATATTGAGGCCTAGGTAGTGTATGATCTTCATGATCAGAGTACAGAGAGAGCAGGATAGCTTTTGAGCTAATTCTTTTTGTATGTTGTTGAGGATTTCCACTTGATTGATAATATAGTGTTGGGGTTTTATGCTGGTGCTTTCCCCAGTGATATATTTTGTGTTATGTGTGATGTTTCTCATGGTTGATTAGGTTCCGCAAAGTTTATGGTAGATGTAGATCTAGTATTATGCTTTAGTACATTTCATATATCAATTTGATCTACTGGTGAAATTTCTACATGATATCAGTAAGCTAGCTGATTTGTAGAGAAAATTCTACATGGCATCAGAGCACAGGTGATTAAGGAAGAACAGTATAGAAGAAGGAATTCAAAGTTTATTATTCGGGATATAGATCTCAAGTTCTTATCACGTCTATTTCACCAATGGCGTTCTATGGTTTAAGGCTTGAGTATGCCCTTGATGGAAGCTCAAACTATATAGCTTGGAAGGATCACATGGAGGTAGTATTGGAAGATAACGACCTTAAGGACTTCATTGATCAAGAGGTCCCTAAGCCTACTGATGCTACTCAACTGGCGGAATGGAAGAAGTGTGTGGCTAGAGCTAGGAGAATTCTCTTGGAGGGAGTGCGTGATCACATTGTCTCGAGCCTCCATGGGAAGGAGACTCCACATGCAATGTGGAAAACATTGAAAGATTTATATCAGAATAGTAGTGATCAAAGGAAGCTGGCACTGAAGGACAAACTTCGAAAGATCAAGTTTGAAAAGGATGAGACAATCTCTATGTATCTGACCAAGCTCATCACATGCAAGGATGAGATTGCAAGTGTAGGGGTCATGACAACTGATGATGATATGGTGAGTCTAGCAATCCTTGGCCTTCCTAAGAGCTGGCATAGCTACCAAGACTCGGTTAATGGAAGGGAGAAACTACCAGATTGGGAATGACTATGGTCGGATTTGATGCAGGAGGAGATCAGACGGAGCACCAGAGATGGTTCTTCATCCATGGAGGATGAGGAGAACTGTGCCTTAGCAAGTAAGGCAAAGAAGGGGAAGGAGAAGGTTTCTCTTTTTGAATCCAGTTCTTCCCATGGTGGGAAGAAGGTTGACAAATCGAAAGTGTGATGCTTTCGTTATCATGAAGTGGGCCATTTTGTTACAAATTGTCCACAGAGGAAATCCAAGAAGGGATGATCCAGGGAAGGATCTGAAGATGAGGCACTTGCTTCACAGTTCGAGTTGGATTTCACACTCTTCGCATGCATGGTTTCATCCATGCTGGGAAGTGGTTGGTTTCTTGACAGTGGAGCTTCTTTCCACATGACCGACGACAAGAGTTTGTTCAGTACTTTGGAGGAGAAAGATCTCCAGATACTCATAGCGATGGGAAATGATGAAAATTATAGTGTCTCAGGTGTAGGCATGGTTATTTTTCAGAGAGAGCATGAAGCTCGCCTTACCTTGACCAATGTCAAGTATGTACCAGGACTGAAGAGAAACTTGGTGTTGATCATGATGTTGGAAGATAGAGGCTATGATGTAGTCTTCAGTAAGGGAAAGGTTTTCCTTAGACATTTCATCACTAGACATGTGAAGCAAATTGGTTCACAAGTCAAAAATCTGTATGCTCTTGAGGTTCAAGATGCATGCAAAGCCTTGAGCAGCAAGGAAATTGATGGAGACTTGGTGGTTGAGAGGAAGAGTATTTTACCTCTCAACATGCAGCACCAGAAGAAGTATCAAACGATTATGGGGGAGCCACGATTGGTGTAGCATCTTCAGGAGGTTGTGGGGCAGCCACAACAGGGGAAGCTGAGATGAGATCGAATAGAGACATATACTCATGCAGAGACCTCTAATAGGGGGAACCTTCGAGCCAGGTGGGCAGAGGGATTGCATGCAGCCATACCTCCAGGTAGGAGGTGGAGTGATGTGGATTGATCGTCCCAAGGAGGAAGGGAAGGATCCTTGAGGTACCTAACCTCTTGGATGAGACCTTGCTACGAGAGCCTCGATATGGAGTAGCAGGAACTGACTGATTGAGTAGAGACAGATGTGGATGGAGCGGCAGAGAGAGCTACAATGCAGGGAATCCCAGGACAACGCATATCGTGCAGGTTGCAGCAATGCGAGAGGCACAAGTGTTTTGCACAATGCTAGGTGGCACAGAGAGGTGTACAATGGTGTGAGATGCATGGAGATGTTGCAGTAGCGTAGATGTCAGAGAGGGAGCACTTTTCAGCAACAGGTAGAGATTCAACATCAAAGTATGTTTCTAACCCAACATAGTGGTCAGTTGGGAGTGTTTTTGTTCCAAGAGTTATTGGAGCAAGTGGACCTGGTGGATGTGTTGCATGTAGAACATTCCAGAGTTACAGGATCGGGTTCGAGAGGAAGCCTTTCTTGTTGAGAGGGAGTGTTGAAAAGTGTGTAACAAGAAATGTAAATTTAGAAATTACTAAAAATAGAACTGCTAAAAATAGCACTTCTAAAAATAGTAGTTTGGCCAATGAGCATTTTGGCCACCTTGGGTGAGAGGTGAAACTGCTAAAATATAATCTTCTAAAAAAAGCATTTCTAGGTCCCTTCCTATTTTTAGCAGTGCCTGGTCTAACTATAGGAAGTAAAAACGAATTTGGTCTTAGCAACAGTTTAAAATATTAATTAGTTAATCTCCATGAGTTAATTAATTATGGAAAATTAAACTTGAAGTCTTTGTGAGATCATGCAATTATTTTCTTCCTTGATTTAGAAATTTATCCCTTGATTAAAGGAGATAAGGTTCAGTTCTATATTGAGAGGATCAGTTGACTTAGTTTAACATAGTCAAGTCCAGTTAGATTATTTTAACAAGTCGTTAAAATGATGAAATATAGTTTGTTAATGCTTGCATGCATGTGACAACTATTATTTCAGATAACTGAGCATTCCCTCATGGATAACTGATGCATGTCAGTTCAAACAGAGACCTAGTTGAGATAAGATGAGGGACAATGTACTATCAGATGCTTGGATATTTCTAGTAAGTATTCCTTGAATGGAGAAGGATCTATTTCCAAGAGAAATACTTAATATAGGAGATTGGAGGACTTGTGGCCTATATATTGAGGCCTAGGTAGTGTATGATCTTCATGATCAGAGTACAGAGAGAGCAAGATAGCTTTTGAGTTGATTCTTTTTGTATGTTGTTGAGGATTTCCACTTGATTGATAATATAGTGTTGGGGTTTTATGCTGGTGCTTTCCCCAGTGATATATTATGTGTTATGTGTGATTGATTCCTTCTTATCAATTATATGTGTTCATGCTTGATGTTGCTCATGGTTGATTAGGTTCCGCAAAGTTTATGGTAGATGTAGATCTAGTATTATGCTTTAGTACATTGCATATATCAGTTTTATCTGCAGGTGAAATTTCTACATAATATCATTGAGCTAGCTGATTTGTGGAGAAAATTCTACACACTTCCCACTGGAAATTTGCACTAGTCCTCCCATAAATTCGCACCACCCCCAGGAAATATATCTCATGAGTTTTTTTGCCTCCAACAAGTCAAATAGCCCACTTGCACTGCCCCCAGAAAATTGATCTACAAAATGGAAATTAAAACTGTCCCTGGCAACCCGCACTGGTAAAATGACAACTCACACTAGAAAATTTGGCCTCCCACTTGCAAAATAATTTGGCCTCCCTTTGTCTCTTGTAAAATTGGAAGCATTGTGAAGAAATTACTCCCACAAATCTCTCCTCAATTTCTCCTGCTAAAACCCTTGTTGTTGGTGTCTCCCATGCTATCACTGCACATCACTTCAACTTGAATAGTTTGAATGATCTCCAAAGGTCCCATCGATCTCCTCCTATAATCCCTTATTGACGAATCAATGGCCACACTCTAACTCCAATTGATAGCTAAGATCATATTGACTTCCTCAAATCACTTTTGTAGAAGTCACTAGAGCAAAATCATCCAGTCTCTATTAATCTCGATTAATTATCCCATTTCCTTAAGTTGGACTTAGGAAAATAATTAAAACTGGTTCATCAAATCTAATTATGACTTTTCCCTTATAAACGTTTTTTGGGTATTGGAGATAATTAATCCACCTATGTTCCTAGCCTCATAGACACCATTTTAGACTAGAACACTTGTCAAAGCTACGAAAATTAACATCCACCAAGGACTAGCCCCCCCCAAACACCAAGGACGCTATAACAGAAACATAGACACCCTTTACAATGACAAACAAGCTGCCTATGGAACAACTACCAAAGTGTAAAGTAACTTGCACCAATTTAAGAATATCTCCAAAATAACTTGGAAAGGCCTAACATAATTCAAATACTAAACTGACATGATGTTTATCTTCAAAAGACTAGAGAATATAAACATGAAAAACATAAAAATGGGATAAAGACTAGAGCACATCACCATTAAAAAAACTATGTTCTATGGAAAGATGAATTTCGAAAAAAGAAGGAGATCCCAAACCTCCAAAAGGCCAATGTGATGGGAGTAGAATTATTGCCTTACATTGGTTAATATGGATATTCTAGCATTTGCTTGATCATGCTTCAAAGAATGTTTCCTAGCGGCACAAATCAAGAAAAAAGTAATAAACAAAACACAAACAACCACCTTTACTTATGCTTGACATAGACTGGTTCCACCTGCACAGGCTTATGCCATTATCAAATTTGAAGTGCCCCCATTCTACGGGGAGTACAAACCCAGTGCCACAAAGAAATTACTAGAAACAATCACTTCTAAAACTAAATTCATGCTCACTTACTACATTTGTTGCTACACGCTTGAAACCCAAAGAGAAGTTGCTGAAGAGAACCTTGACTGTAAATCCTTGATCTTAACCCACTTCTCCCATTAATACAGGGTATCCTAAGTCATTTCCTTATTCCAATCCAGATCATCCTAGCACAAATCTATTGTAAGTCATCCTAGAGCCATAAAGATAACATGAGAGGGAGAATACGCTGATTGTCCTTCCACTCGCCACAATGAGGCTTCCACACTAACCATTAATCATGTTGCATATATGTCGTTGTTTAGAAGATGATTTGACATGACTAAAGGTTCAAATTTGCACTCACCTTCATGGTGATCCATTTATTGTTGATCATCATACCAATGACATTGATGGCCAAGGTATTAATTAATATCATATCCAAGAAGACCAGGAAGGGTACCTTTTGCACGAAGCCCATTCCTAATAATATCCACATTTCCTAATTGATGATTTAACAAATGGGACCTTAAGATACTTTGATTTTTGGATTTCATAAAAAATATAAGGAGGGTGGCATAAGAAGACATTCCCACTTATAGTCAATTAACTTGTTTTCATTTGCATCACTTTCTTCACTATTGCATCAACTTCTTGATTATTGACCCCGAAAACATGATAAAATTTTATCGAGATAAATAAGGGGATGATACCTTTTATATTTTTGATTATGTTCTTCAACCTTCTTTCATGAGGTAAGGAATCAACTATTATATGATAAATAATAAGCTTTCAATCTCCAATCACAGTTGGTGAAGAGACATGTTAGTTTGTTGCTAGTATTAAGCCTTGACGCATTGCATAAGCTTCCACCTGATTGTTTGAAATAGATCCCATACCCTAAGCATAAGAAAAATCTACATTTTCTTTGAGACAAAAGATAAACCCCATCTCGCTCTTGCCACCCTTGTTTTTTGAGTTAGAAATAAAAATAGAAAAGATTGCAATTTTACTATATGACAAAATAATAATAACAAAGATTTACTATGGATTAGTGTGCTTATTATTTTGTAATAAGAAAAGTAATGAAGACTTATTTATACACATAATTTATTAATGAAATTAGAAAAATGATTGTTTTTTATTCGCTGACAAAAGAGATTGGAGTATATTCATAATTGATTGCACTATGCTTTACAATCCAATATAGAGGAGATGTTGTCAAATAACATTACATGAGAACAAAAATAAATAAATATATTTATGTATATCAAATAAATAAATAAATAAACAAATATATATATATATATATATATATATATATATATATATATATATATATATATATATATATATATATTATATATATATATATATATTTATTTATTTATATATATATATGACAACATCTAAAAAAATACGCGAGCCTAATCCACCATAAACCCGATTCAAATTATTTAAGGTCTAATTTTTCTATCATTTAATATAGAAAATTAATACATGGCATGGAATTGAATGATAAAAAAAATTACATCTTAATAAATTTAATCTCTCTCAATACTTAATTTAAATTTAAAATGAATCTAGCCAAATCTATTTAGAATTTTCACACACACACACCCTTCTTATTCTTATTCTTATTATTATATATAACATTGTTGTTATTATTAAAACAAAGTGATTATTATTATTATTATTAAAGCAAAGTGAAATTTACCAATCAACCCCAATTAACCCCTTTTCAACTCCCTTATATCCCAAATTTACTCGATTTTCACTTCCACCAAGGACCAGACCCGCCTGAAACACCAAATATGTTATAACAAAATCCCAAACGCCGTTTGTAACAACAAACAAACTACCTATGGAACAAGTACCAAAGTGTAACGTATATTGCACCAATTTCAAAACATCTCCAAAATAACTTGGAAAGGACCAACTCCAATTCTGATACTAAATTGACATGATGCTTATCCCTATAAGACCAAAGCATGAAAAGCATAAACCCAAGATAAAGACTAGAGCATATCACCATCAAAACACTATGTGTTATGGAAAGTTAAATTTCAAAAAAAGAAAGAGATCCCAAACCTTCAAAAGGTCAATGTGATGGGAGTGGAAGTATTGCCTTACATTGGTTGAGATAAATATTTCATCTTTTGCTAGACCATGCTTGTCCAAAGAATGTTCCCCAACAACACAATTCAAGAAAAAAGGAATAAACAAAACACCAACAACCACCCTTAATTATCCTTGAGGGTCACTAGTTCCACCTGCACAAGCTCAGATCGTTATTAGATTTGATGTGACTCCGTTCTATAGGGGAGTATGAACCAAGTGCCACCAAGAATGTGCCAGAGGCAATCAATTCCAAAACTAAATTCATGTTCCCTTACCACATTTCTTGCTACACACCTGAAACGTGAAGATAAGTTAATAAAGAAAACCTTGACTGTAACTCCATGCTCTTAACCCACTTCTTCCCTTGATGCAGGGTATCCTAAGTCATTTCCTTATTCCAATCCACATCAACCTAGTACAAATCTATCACAAGTCATCCTGAAGCTGCAAAAGAGAACATGGGGGAGGGGGGGGGATATGGTGATTGTACTTCCCCTCACCATAATCAGGCTTCCACATTAACCATGAATCATGTTGCATATTTTTCCTTTCTCAGAAGAGGATTTGACACGACCAAAGGTTCAAATTTGCACTCACCTTCATGATGATCCATTTAGTATGATCATCATATAACTAACATTGACGACCAAGGATTAGGTTAATATCATATCCAAGAAGACCAGGAAGGGAACATTATGCATGAATCTCGTTCCTAATAATAAACATGTTTCTAATTTGGTGATTTGACAAATGGTCCCTTAAGGGTCTTTAATTTTTGGATTTCATAACAAAAGATAAGGAAGGTGGTACAAGGAGAAATTCCCATTTACACTCAATTTACTTATTTTCATTTGCATCCCTTTATTTTCCATTGCATCAAATTGACCATGAGAATATGATAGAATTTTATGGAGATAAATAAGGGGTAGATACCTTGATCTTTTTTTATTACATTCTTCAACCTGCTTTCATGAGGGAGGGAATCAACTATTATACGATGAATAATAAACTTTGAATCTCCAATCACAATTAGTGAAGAAATATGTCAGTTTGTTGCTAGGATTATGCCTTGAAGCATTGCATAAGCTTCCACTTGATTGTTTGAAATAGATCCCATGCCCCAAGCATAAGAAAATTCTACATTTCCCGAGAGGCAAAAGATAACTCTCACCCCACTTCTACCACCCTTGTTTTTTATTTAGAACTAAAAATAGAAAAGATAGTGATTTTAGTATATGACAAAATAATAATAACAAAAAATTACTTGTGATTAAATGTCCGTTGATTAGTTTGTAATAAGAAAGGGGAGTAGTCTAACTTATAGAGAAATAACCTTTTTCACTCGAATAAAATGTGATTTTTTGTTGTTTAAAATACATTTTGGAATGCATAAATGGATTTAGTACCCTAAAAAACCCCTATGGCACTCGAATTCAAGTTTAATCTTTGCAGGATTTTGGTTTAAACTAATTAGAAAATGCCCTAAAAAAACCATTTCGTCTATTAATTAGATTAGGCGATAAGGAAAGTAATGAAAACTTATGTATGCACATAATTTATTAATGAAATTAGAAAAAATATTATTTTTTATTCACTGATAACTAACAAAATAGATTAAACTATATTCATAATTGATTGCATTATGCTTTACAACAAGATATAGAGGAGATATTGTCACATACTATTACATGACAAAAAACTAAGTATATAAATGTTCATGACAAAAAAAAAAGACTAACAAAATAAATAAATAAA
>APFE031755945.1:72832-140454 GCA_000404065.3 Pinus taeda | reverse complement strand
AGTTTGATGAAAATAAATCAACCTACGAGCCTAGTTTGGCACATGTGCCACCTCTCTCTATCTCTTCTACCTTTGAACATATTTCTTCTTCAGATGATGAAAGTGAGGATGACAATCCTCCCCACCTTCTCAGGATCATCCTTCATCTCCTTCAGCTCCTTCAGCTCCTTCACTTCGAAAATGGGTCCAAGCTACTCGAGATGCAGCAGGTGATCTTGCCGGTGATCCTATAGATCAGCGCCGTACCCGTTCTCAGTTTGAAAGAGCCTCTTCTTTACTGGCTCAAGTCTCGGAAAATTATGATCCTGACACCTTTGCATAAGCTTTAGGCCATCCAGATTGGGACGCAGCTATGAATGAAGAATATCGTTCATTATTGGCAAACGATACATGGGATCTTGTTCCTTTACCAAAGGGACGCAAACTTGTTAGATGCAAATGGGTGTACAGAACCAAGTATGGGCCAGATGGGAAAGTTGATAAACATAAAGCTCGACTTGTTGCTAAGGGCTTTTCACAAGTTGAAGGCATTTATTATACTGAAACCTTTTCCCCCGTTTCCAAAATGAACTCTATCCACCTTGTTCTTTCCCTTGCTGCCTCTTTCAAATGGGAAGTCCATCACATGGATGT
This sequence comes from Pinus taeda, assembly GCA_000404065.3. NCBI lineage: Eukaryota > Viridiplantae > Streptophyta > Pinopsida > Pinales > Pinaceae > Pinus > Pinus taeda. The sequence continues at coordinate 139,821 of APFE031755945.1, read as the reverse complement.
TAAATCCGCCTTCTTGCATGGGGACTTGCATGAAGAAATATACATGGAACAACCTATTGGGTTTATACAAACAGACTCCAACCTTGTATGTCGGCTTAAGAAATCCCTTTATGGTCTTAAGCAAGCTCCTCGGGCTTGGTATGCCAAAATGGATAGCTTTCTTTTATAATCTGGCTTTTCTAGGTGTCATTCTGACAATACTGTCTACACCAAGAAAGTGGGCAAGTCTCTTATCATTCTTGTTCTTTATGTTGATGATCTTATCCTCACTGGTAGTGATCCAACCTTATCAACCATGTGAAGTCCAGCCTTAAAAAGAAGTTTGAAATGAATGACAGACTTAGGACATTTACATTATTTTCTCGGTCTTCAAGTCTTGCAATCCAAAGAAGGTATTTTCCTCTCCCAATCCAAGTATGCCTGTGATCTTCTACACTTCTTTCACATGGAATATTGTAAGCCAGCTCCTTCTCCCTTTCAGTCTGGAGTCAAACTTTCAGTCTCTTGTACTTCCTCTGAAGTTGATGCTACCTTATACCATCAACTTGTAGGAAAATTTTTGTATTTAACCCATACTCGTCCCGATCTTTCCTTTGTTGTTGGCCTTGTTGCTCGGTTTATGCAAACCCCACGTGAAATTCATTGGAAAGCAGCTAAACGAATCCTTCGTTATGTTCGTGGTACAATTCAGTTTGGCATTCATTACAGTGCTGAAGCATCTCCTCTATTGGTTGGTTTCACTAATTCCGATTGGGCTGGTGACCCTGATGATCGGAAGTCTACTGCTGGTTATGTGTTCCCTCTTGGTTCAGGACCTATTACATGGGCTTGCAAGAAACAAGCTGCCATTTCTCTTTCTTCAGCAGAAGCAGAGTATGGTGGTGCCGTAGAGGCCAGTAAGGAAGCCTTGTGGCTTCGTCAGATCTTATCAGAGTTTGGTTTTCAGCAGCAGCATCCGACTACACTTTGGTGTGATAATCAAAGTGCCATTCAGCTTTGCAAAGATCCAGTTCAGCATCAGCGCAGCAAACACATTGAACTACACATGCACTTCATCAGAAAGCTCATTCATGACCATGTTCTTGAAGTGCAATATTGTTCAACAGATGATCAGGTTGCAGACATCTTCACAAAGGCTCTCACAGAGGCGAAGTTCACTAAACTTCGATATATGCTTGGAGTTCAGGAAGTTGTCACTAAGGGGGGATAGGCTCTAGTGCCTCCTTCCTTCTCCTATTGTGTCAGATTTGTAAATCCTTCAATCCTATCCCAAGTTGTTCTTAAGGGGGGATGTTAGGATATTCCGACACATAGGAAATAGTTAAGTTCAACTTGGTCTAGTATAGAGTTAGGTATAGAGTTAGGTAAAGTGTGTTTCTTTACCGTTGTACATTTTGTAACTTACAATCCGACGGTCACGATATGTAGTGATCCGACGGTTCATTCTCTCCTCGGTATTACCGACACTTGATCCGTGGCTTGACACCCGATTGGTCCATGAATTCTATTTAAAGCGCATGGAGGGTCATTTGTAGGTTAACCGTGCATGAGAGAAGCTTATGTAAATTTTCATTCTTTTATTAATAAATTGCCTGTAGTAGCCACGTTGGCGCAGGCCGTGGACTGCTTCCCTCTCTGAGGGTTTTAACCACGTCAAAAAACTGGTGTATTGATCTGTGATCTGTTTGTGAGCGGTGTCCTTTTGGTGTTCTGTCTGAGGAATTTACCCTGTAAATTCCTACATGTACTGCCGCTGACACTGCCACTGTCAACTCTGCATCCGTTCTATAACTTCCTCTCAAGTGCTGCATCTGTGTTGCTGCTAGCACTGCCACTTCCAACTACCATTGCACTGCAAACTGTTGCTGCTACTCTATCAACAATGGAAAAACATCCAAAATTACTGAACTAATTGTGTTAAGTATTTAACCATGTGAATGTTGAAGCCTGACTGCTGTTAGTCTCTATGCTGACCCTCTGAATCTACTGCGTTGCTGCTGACCTCTGCTCTATGCCATCTACACTGCTGCCAATTATGCTTTGCGCTGTTCAGTCTCTGGTGCTCCTAGCCACTGCAACTGTCTCCCTAACACTCCTTGGCACCATCTGACACTAGTCCATCCTGCTACCACAAAACTGGGCTCCCATAGCAAGGTTTTGATCCAAGAGGCGGGCTCCTCTAGGATCCTGCCCATCTGTAGCTCCTTCGAACTACAACTATAAATCTCCCCACCTCCCTCCTGGAGATGTGGCTCCCATCTCTGCCAAACGAAAATGTCAAATAGCCTCCTCTCTCCTCTGTGTAGCACTAGAGTGGCCTACGCACTCCTTGCTGAAGCTTGAAGATTTGCCCCTCTCCACTGCTGCTCAACTAGTGAGAATTCAGACTCCTTGGCTGGAAGTCTTCTAAGGAAGAATTCCCTCTACCATGTTTCTCTTCTCTCTTTTGACGATCTTTTGCCCAACAAACTGCTTGCAGAAAAAATTTGCGTCCCACCAGCTCTCCTCACATTGAGGCTTCAACGCTGCTCCCTCTGCCCCGGCAAAAAATTTCGAACTAGGAGTTCTTCTCTCTGTCGACTCACTCGGAGAGAGACTGCCTCGAAATTTCAGCCTTTTGGCTAAGAACTGCGCAAACCCTCTAGGGTTTCGAACTGTTGCCTCCTGCAACTTTTCGATTTCCCTCTTTTGCCTAGTGCTGGGTTCTCTGGCACTGCTCTTCTTGCTTCATCTGAAGCTCTGATGCCATGTGAAAATTCCAGAACCGGAATCCCTGCTGCAGAAACTGATGATATTACTCCTATTTGTTAAATTCCTTTAAACAAATTGCTTGCAGTTTCCTACGGCAAATATCGTAATACATACACTACAACCTTCACTTAATTAAATATATGCGGAAACAAGAGACTGAGAAAGAAAGAAAATACAACACAAATGACACCGTTGTTTTTGGACAAATGTTTTTAGAAAAAATCAATGTGGGAAAAACAGTGCAACAACTCTGAGGGTTTTATATTATTAAGCATAGTTTTTGAACACAACTCTAGATGCCCTCTTGACAATCCAGTTACAGAGAAATACAACTGGTAGAGAAGAATTGTGAGATTACCTCACTCTACTCGGCAAATCTCAACTGTTTCGACAGCTGAATCAACTGTCCCCAACTACAACTATGTTGCCCCTGCGCAGTAACTCGTGGGCCTACGTGGAGCTCTCTGAGGCTCTGCGTCAGCTCAACTGAGAAACGTCTTGCCTTTTGGAGTAGTTTCCAGCCCTATCGGCTCAAAAATGTCAGCTCCTCTGCAAAACTCAAATTTTGTGTGGGTGATTGAGTTGCCTTTGCGTGAGCCCCTTTGGCTCAACGTCAAGCTCTGTGTGGGCCCCTTCTGGCTCAGCATGAACTCCTATGGTGTCTCTCTGCCTCTCTCTGCTGTGTATCTTGGGCTTTGGAGAAGATACTCCAACCCAACTATCCCTGCCCCTCAACTGCAAGAAATCTACTCGATTAGACTTTCCTCCGGAGAACTTCTCACTTCAGAAATTTGATCTCTTGATCTCTTGGTGTGTTTTCCAAATGACCCTCAAGCTCCCTTAAATAATATTTTCATTGACATTCAACGAACCAAATTGAAAGCTAATCAATGGCTAAGATCATTTTAGCTTGATCCTTGTCTTCTACTAGAAGTTACACCCAAAATTAGATTAATACCCATTTAATATTTTTAATTTCCTAAGTTAAGACTTAGGGTCCCATTAAAAAATATTAATTATTTCAATAAAATTGTTTCTGGGTGGAATTTCCCAACACGCTTTCTGGGTTCTTTGGAATACATGTGCCCAAGTCTCCCTGCAAAATTTAAGGCCTAGAGCACATCCAATGCTACCCCAAATCAACACCCTCAACAATTGGTGAAATGTGGATTGAAGATCACATATCAAGATGCTTTAATGACTCTTCTTGGAGGCTTGCGTGAGTCTTAGAAAGGATTGATTTTAGCTTTGAGGATGCAATCTTGTCTGACAGTGTAGAAAACATGTTTTGTCCTGTGGCAAGAAGAAGTCAAAAGAAAGGATACAGTGTTCATCTCAGAGGCTCCTACAACGCTTTATTCATTAGGTGGTATTTGGGTAGAATAAAGAAGAAAACAAAAATCAATTTGCCACAACCACAAGAGAAGCCAAATTCATTAAAGAGTGATTGGGACACAAAAGGGAAGAGGAAGAAAGTGAAATGTTTTCACTATGATGATGAAGGGCATTACAAAAGAGACTGTTAAAGTGGATTGCTGAGAAGAAGCAGCTAATGCTATTTCATGTAACCGTGCAATGTCACACCTCTTACCCCTATGGTTAATCATGGAATAAAACATGAAAGAATCACAATCATCTATATCATAACATTCACATATTGATTCACAAGGGTGGGAGGTGGGAAAATAAAATATCCATAGATCGGTTTTCTTATCATGAGAAGGAATAAAGGGTGAGAGGGGGAATCCAAATTTTGCCTACTCCAAATCCTTTCTTGCAACCTGAATATGGAGTAGTTGATGATCAATTTTAGGGACTCTTGCCCAATACCTATCTTAGGCATACAACTCTCACTGATGTCCTTAGGGACATGCTGGGAGTTGTATGATGAGGAAGATGGTCGGGGGACAAGATCTTGACAACTAAGCTGCTTGTCACAACAATCAAAATTCAAAAGGGTCAACCAATGCTGGCTCATCATGTTCAAAATTTATGCAACCTGAATATGACTGAGGGATCAAAACATGAAGATCTAAGGATGGCTCAAATACAGCAATAATCATATCTTCCTGATTACATGAAGTGCAAGGTAGGACAAGGTCATTGTTAACATCATCATCAATATAATAAATCAGATCCTTGTCAAAATGATGGCTACTCATACCCCACTACCCCTCTTTGGTATGTAAAAAATCACTAATGTTAACCTCCAGGGAACTTATGGGATCACCCTTTTTAAGGTCTTCAAAAAGTGCATTATCAAACTTAACATCCTTGAAAAGGGTGGAGTTCGCTTCAACTTCACTTGCCAAAGTGCCATCTTTAGCATGATCCTCACCATGCTCCCTTCCTAGATTATCTTCAAGGTCACTTTCAATGTGTTCATCTTGATGATCCAGAAAAGACTCCTCCTTTTTCTCATGGTATTCTTGTTCATCACAATCTTGATTTCTTTCATCGGTAGAATGCTCAGGATTTTCTTCAATATGATCTACTTGATAATCCGGGGTGATATTCTCTTTTGGATGGCAATAATCTTCTTCAATGTGATTAAGGAGGCATCTCTCTTGGAGGGCTATGGCTAAATCTTTAAGGATATCTTCAAAATGAAACCGTGGCCCTCACAGTTTAAGAAACTTTTCAATAAGTATCCTAATGGAAGGGATGCTTTTAGGCTTACAAAAACATTTAAGCCACTCTCTTTGATCAACCCCAAGAGAATTAATGAACAACCACATGAGTGCATCCCATATTGATCCCTGAAGCATACTTAATGAGTTTTGCAATATGATGCACAGTTGAAGAAGGATCACATCAAATTTTGGAACATTTGTCATAGAATTTGTATTACAATGATTTGCATTTCAAGGAATTTCCTTAGCATCCAATCAAGGAACATCTCATGTAGATCGCAAGGAGGCCTTGAGTCTTGCATAATATTCAAATGGGGAGTTGCCAAAGTGAATTCAAAATGCCTTAAGAGATGCTTGCTTCACCCTACAAGCATTGGAACTTTGAAACTCAATGAAGAACTAGGTCTTTGTTCTTCCAATGGAGTCGCCAGATGAGTAGATTTATCCTTGTCTATGGGATAAGCTCAATCAAGGAAATGAAGCTTAGGCTTCAGATTTCGAGTAGGCTGACTCGAATCCTCCCTAGCAACAACGTCAAAAGATGTTGCCTCAAAATCTAGTAGGCCTTATGATGGGAGCTCACAAGACAAAGGCTAGACCAAGTGACAACACTATGAGGTGTGGCCCATTGTCACCACAACCACTACCTCCTGTCTTTTAGTGGACTTTCACCACAAGGGAAGCTTCAATATGTTAGGTCACCTAAATGATATATCAAATCCAAAGGTTAAAGGTGACAAGGATAGGCCAAGGAGAGATACTCTACTTAAAGACAAGGCTTAACTAACTTAATAAAGCAACACACATTCTCCAAGAGACCTAATTAAGGCACAAAGTGACCTAGGGTTTAAGAGTGAGCAAGTTCAATAGGTTTATCTAGGATTGCAAGGCCAAGAAAAGAGTTGGAATAGATGAGTATGATCAATTTGTGGCACAACAAACCTTCAACAAGCTCCAAGTTGAAGCCTAGGGCAAGACTAGGGCTTCACTAGGAAAATATACCTAGGGCTAAGGATGTCAACCATAAAATGAGAAATTAGCCACAGGAAGAGGTTGGTTTCGAAGCAATGATCTCACAATCAAGTGTTGAATCCATCCACAGGGCAATGCAGTCAACCCTAGTTGAAACTTAATCCTAACCCTAGCCTTGTGGCTTTCCTTAAGACACCAAAAATCAGATTTGGGGGCTAAAAATATGATTAAAATCTAGGTGTTATCATCAATGTGAATAAGGCCAGTGCCTTGACCTTAGGTGATGGAGTCTAAGGGAGATCTACTTAGAAGAAAAGACTAAACCCTAGAAAGGAGCAAGGGAATATGAAACCATAGTTTCAAACCCAAGCTATCATATGAGGGAGAAAAGTCAACGAGGAGAGCTTATCATGAAGATTCACTCATGGGATTGTCACCCAAATTCTACTAGAGTAATGCATACAATACCATTGCTAATATTCCATTGAAATTTTTTCAATAATAACTGGTACATAGAAACCATAGACAATAACCATTGCATGCAATAGCCATAAAATAAATTCCAACATAAAGAGAACTTACAAGATAGATGCATGGATCAATCCTTTATTGCTCCAAAATGACATCTCCAAAACAAACTAATAGCTCCATAAGAAAAAAAAAAAAACTCCACAATAGATCACATCTTAATAACCTACAAGATAAATTTCAGCTAGGTTGAAATCTCTAAGAGGGCCGAATTGATCCACAAGTGATGATCCAAATGAAATGAGAGTAACCTTTACTTATATGAGGTTTACCTCAAGTATTTTAGCCTAATGAAGCCCCTAATAACAAGTTCAACATTAAAAGAACTTGGGTTCCAAGCCAACCCATTAACTAAAGACAAAATAGACCATAAGTGCCCACATGTGTGAGTCGTAGCCTCTCTAAATGATAATGTCATGCTCAACTAGGGCTCCAAATGCCATGCTAAGGTGTGCTAAAGTGTCTAAATGTGTGAAGATGTCTGGATGATCCAAAATTTGAGGGATTGTCCTCAAATCCTCCTCTGGGGTTCCAAGTGCAACTGGGTGCCATCATGTGGTCTCCATGGGTCTCCAATTGTCAAATAAGGCCTCCTCTCTAGTGTTGGGGCTTCCTTTGATGCAACAAGCCCTCCCTAGTCTCTCAATGGGAGACCATCCTCATTTGGGCTCTATATCAACTCCTTTCCATCAGATTATGTCAAGGTCAACTTGGGGCCACACTAGGCTAGTTGTGTCATCATGAAGAATCCTCAAAGCGAGATCAAAGCTGACCAATGTCCTGGATTCTAGAGGTACTCTGGGACATGTAACATTTACTTATGTTGTCAGGAGGCTCCAATCTGTCAACGTTGCATTTGCTTTGACCTTGTACTTTCTCTAAAAGGCCTGGGTGCCTGTGGAGTGGGTGCCCTCAAAGCCTGGGTTGTTGTTGACCACCTGATAAAAACAACATGGACTCAAGAGAAAGCTACTATCCATCAGAGACTTAGACCAATAATGGATCTAAGCTGGGCCAAACTTGAATGTTAAGGGCATGTTAATACTTCAAATAAGGATCATCTTCCGATATCTAACTAGACGAAGTCCCCTAAAGGTGTTCCCTACCTTGGTAGAGGTAGTTAATAGCCAACCCTATTAGGTGCTTCCAACCCTCAAGGGGAAGTGACTATTCCGAGGTCAACTCCCCAATCAGTAGGTGTTGGTGTAAGTAATATGGTAATGGAGGGGAAGAGGCTCCATGGCCAAGTGTCATGGTCAAGGGGACCAACTAATGGGGTGTCCACATCCTAAGTGTATGAATGTGAAGGATGAAGCAATCGCGGAGGCATGAGTTACTTGCTCAACCTGTTTTTTCCACCCCTCTTGTGTGCCTTTTACTTCTTGATTATTCGTTGTATTACCACATATAGCTCAAAGGGTTAGAGCTTACTCTTTATGATGTATCATTTTTATCACCCATTAAGATGATTCAACTTATCGCTCATTGGGTTTGGGACATGCAAGGGTTCTGTTTGATGTGGAGGCATGAGTTACTTGCTCAACCTATTTTTTCCACCCCTCTTGTGTGCCTTTTACTTCTTGATTATTCGTTGTATTACCACATATAGCTCAAAGGGTTAGAGCTTACTCTTTATGATGTATCATTTTTATCACCCATTAAGATGATTCAATTTATTGCTCATTGGGTTTGGGACAAGCGAGTGTTCCATTTGATGTGAAGGAGCATTGTGTGCTCAAGAACCGGGTGATGGCCATATGAGGAAGGTAGAGCTCATGCTAGGATTTTTCCCACGTGCGAACCTTTATGTCCCAACCATCTTTTGTGTTTTGATCTTTCTTTTTTGTTTGTTGTGGCCATGATATGCTTCTTCTCTTTTTTTTAGCTACGTCAACCTCAAGGGAAAAGTGTATTGGTCTTGTTACCCACCACCTCTGGGTAGTATGCATAGGAGAAATTTTTTCTCCTAGATGGTCCTCAGTTGGCAGCCAACAGACCCTTGCAGCCACTAAATAGCTTGATGTGCCATTATCTTTGCCACATGAGCTAGCCATGTGGTCCCTCACCCATCTGTTATGATTGTATGTTTGAAGGTTGGCCTCTCGACCTCGAAGGTATGGCTTTACATTGGTATAGTTGAGTAATTTTCCTTACTTTTCATGGACACTTTTAGGCTTGGATTGGTGGGGGGATTTCGCGGAAAGAGTGGGCTAGGTCTGTGCTCTTGTCTCCTCTGCTCGATTCGGTGGTTAATCTTCAATCCTAGTCTCTTGGGATCTCCTTTATTGGCCATTAGCTTCAGGGTTGGCACTACATGGGAATTCTTGATTTTGGTTGCATGGTCCTGCTTCCCGACACCATATACATCACTCCCCTCCGCTCATTTTAGCCCCATTCATCTCTTTTCCCATCCGGGTCCACATGTGTCCACTAGGTCCACGTACGGTTAGCCTCTCCCTCCCCTTGTGCACACCTTGGGTCAGGCCCGGAACGCTGTCTCGGAGGTTGATGCATCTAAAAAGAAAAGAAAAAGCATAATTTGGCCACTGTCAATAGGAAATGTACCACAACATGAAAAGATGGTAGGGACATACAAATTTAGCACGTGGGCAAAAACCAAGCATGAGCTCTACCCCTCATTTATGGCCATCACCATGGTTGCTATGGGCCTTAGATGAACCCCCTCCACATTAAGGAACCCATGATTGTACGAACCCTTGGTGCGCAATGAAATGCACCACCTTAGAATGGGGTATCTATTGCTATACCTTACACATCATGCTTGCATCCCTTGGATCCATGAGCTGTTATGAAGAAAAATCAATCAAAGGCAAAAGGAATATGAAGAAGGGTGGAAAAACAAAGGTCGGGGTAACTTATGTACCGTGATTTTCTCCCTCCTACATTCATATACCCAAGTGTGGGCTTCCCTTATTATAGCTACTCTTGTACCATGGCATGTGGCTTGGAGCATTCCCTTGATCCCCACTCCATTCCATCACTATATCATTTGCCACCTACCACCTGATGGATGTACCATGGACATGTCACCCCCTTTAAAGGTTGAAACCACTTAATTGGATCCTTGATTAACCCCTTATTTGAGCTTGGATACACTTGTACATGTCAAATCCCACTATGGAAGAGCATGCCACCATGAAGTGCCCCATTGGTGCCATGACTTGTAAGCTCTTTTACTTCAATATTTTGATGATTTATTATATTGGAAGGTAAGGGGACACATTGGATCTTAAGTAGGATTGCAGGTGGTTCTTCATTTGGGGCTTGGTCTCCCTGTACGGGGTTCTGGCCCTCCAAAGGGCCACATTGGCACTTGTAGGGTGAGTGTTGAAAGCCATGGGCCTCCACCATAACAAAGATTACTTTATGGATCCCCATCATCGCTCATTGATTGCCTGTGTTCCACCATTTGGATGAGGATGATGCACTTGGTTCACCATGCCTAGCCGACTCCACACTTGCACCATACACTTGGCAGATGTTTGAGGGTCTAGATGAGGATGTGTCTCATTGCAAGAGATAAAGGGAGAGTTTATGTCATCATCTTAACCCTTACAGATGGTTTACAAGAATTTTTGATCCACTTGGAAACCCGTGAGGATGTCCTTGTGCCCCCACACCCACTTGGGAGCACCATAGGGTCTTGCTTGGAAAACAAGGGGCCAACCCCTTGTCCACTATGTTTGGACTCCATCAGGCCTCCTCAATGGCCCAACGACTCATCATATTCATTATTTTTCCGTCTTGAGAGGTTATTCTTTGTATTATTGAGTTATCTTGGTGGGCTTGTCACCAAGTCATGTCATTATTGAGCATTATTTTATTATTTGGGGCTAAAGAAGACAAATCATGCTATTTGAATCTCCTATTGGAGGTATAAATAGATGAGAGGATGATTCATTTCTCTCGTCATCACTTGGATTGGATTAGTATCTCTTGAAAAATTTTCGCACTTTTTGCTGGGATAACTTTGTGGAGTTTCTTGATGCACTATGATGTTTGGATTTTTGCTATTGTCCTTGGAGCTTCTTTCTAATGCGTAGTGGATGAATGAATACTCTCTCTCTCTCTCATGTAAGTTGAATTTTTGATGCTATTCGTGTTACCTTACTTTTCAAATGCATGTATATTGTTAGCATTATTCTTGTATGGGTTAATGTAATCCAAAATTCTTTTGGGACCTTGAATAAGTGATTTAATGCATGCGTTCTTTGAGGGATTGGGTGAATATTCCTAGAGGCACCTCTTAGGTTGAAAGACCTCGAAACTTCATCTCTTTGGCAAATTTGAAGTATAAATCCCTATTGACCTAGTTACTGCCCTTGGAGAGGCTAGCAAAGATCAATTAGGGCTCCTTAGCTCATGAAAAGTCTTGAACTCCATTAAGACCAAGCAATAAGGCACTGATCCTCATATCCCTTTGGTGGTCAAATTTACCTCTCTTTCTTCACTTTTCCAAATTCTAGGCCTAACCCTAGAGGGTCACCTAGGGAATCAAGCGAAATCCTTTATAGGCATCCAAACACCTTGAAAATTGGTCCACATATGCGCTGGGGTCTTTTCAAGGGGACTGCCAAATTTGACCACAATTCGATGGTAGAATCCTGAGATATCGCAATGCCTAGCTTGAGGATCATTTCTCTCCCTAGGCTAATTTGGGTTAGTGTCCTCATTTGGATCATTGCATTCAAATTTCAAAAGAAAATTAGTCCTTTGATCCTATTCTCTACCCTAATTAGGTCAAGCCCCTCTTTGATCAATCAACTCCATACCCTTGACCTTGTTTGGATCCACATGGGTTCTTTGTGGTCCCACAATTTTATAACTCAAATTCCCCAAGGATTATATACAATCTATTTCTTCATAAGGATTCATCCAGGAAGTCCTTTGTCAAGGCATATCCTCCAAACCTAGGCTCAAGTGTCCTCTTATCCCTTCCTAGAGAGCCTATAACCTTGCTTCTCAAGCAAGTAAGATATTTAATTGAGTCTCTCTTGTGAATCACCCCTCATCCCGTCATTGATACATTCATCTCCATGATTCCTCCTATAACGGGTCTCCTCTCATCGGTGAAAGTCCGTAAAGAGAAGGGAGCTTTAGCCAAGGTGATAGTGGGCTATTGCTCCATTGTTGACCCTTGACCTAGTAGTTGCTCTGTAGGATCCTCTCCTAGGACCATTGCTAGTTTGAGCGGTAACAGGTCCTACTCAAGATATGTGAAAATATGATTGCTGAATCCCAAAGAATCAATGACAATTTGGACCCAAAGAATGGAAGTGAGATATGGGGCTTGTAATGTGAGGTGGAAAATGTTAAGTATGGTATAAGGTATAGTGTACATGCTATCTCAATCACTCAATCATTGTCTTCCAAGTAGTGCCCCTCCTATAACCCTAAGGGGCCGTAAGTGAGGTGCCACTAGACTAGGGATAAAGAATAACCCCCCTGGTAAGGTGAGAGAACAAAATTACAGTCAAGATCTGTCAATCTTCCAGATCATCCCTTTATCCATAGTGAATGTTCAAAACAAACAAGTATAAGCACCTGATTGCAAAATGCTCAAAGCACCTTTTGAAAAGCACCCCACCTTCATCCAAGTGTTGATGTCAAATGGTGAGAGGCACATGGTTTTGTGCAAATGGAAAAGGTACATGGCATATCATCATCAAATAGTGGTTGTAACATGTCAGGGGTCGCTGGCTAGTTCGCTATCCAACTGGCTATCAAATGTAGGATAAAAGTTTTTTTCTATGGGGTTACCCATTTTGGTGGGTAACATCTAGCTCCAACTCAGGGACATGAGCTCACCATAGAGCGCATGATCCATATGTTCGAATGGGGAGTTCATGAGAACTCCAACAATCCTTGGGCTCGCAGACCTAGAACCTGCACATCCAAGTCAACTTGTTTGGGAGCATGTGCACTAGGTGTAGGTTATCACCCATGGTTTATGTGATGATAAAAAAACCCATACATAAAATAAAATCTATCTAATTGAAATCTGATCTATAATCAAACACACCAATATGGGAATGTAGGATATGGAATGCTCACACAATATGCAATGCAACTACCCTAACCTATGCTAGCATACAATGCATGACCTAAGTATAGCCATATAACCAATGTATCCAGCATATCATTAGATCAATATCACACCTCTTACCCCTGTGGTTAATCAAGGAATAAAACATGAAATCATCACAATAATCTATGATTCTATATCATAACACTCACATATTGATTCACAATGGTGGGAGGTGGGAAAATAAAATATCCATGGATAAGTTTTGCTACCATGTGAAATTATTGAGGGTGAGGAGGGGAAATCCAAATTATTCCCACTCCTAATCCTTTCTTGCAACCTGACTATGGAGTAGTTGACGATCAATTTCAGGAACTCTTACCTAGTACATATCTTAGGCATACAACTCTCATTGATTTCCTTAGGGACATGTTGGGAGTGGCATGCTGAGGAAGATGTCTGGAGGACAAGATCTCGACAACCAGGCTGCTTGTCACAACAATAAAATTCAAAAGGGTCAACCAACGCTTTCTCATAATGTTAAAAAATTATGCGACTTGAATATGATCGAGGGACTGTTACCGCTCAAACTAGCAAGGGTCCTAGGAGGAGTTCCGATAGAGAAACTACTAGGTCAAGGGGCAACAATGGAGCAATAGCCCACTATCACCTCAGCTAAATCTACCTACTCTTTATGGACTTTCACCGATGGGAGGAGTCCCGGTATGAGATGAATCACAAGGGTAGATGGATCAATATAAGATATGGGGTGATTCCTAAAGCCTATTCACAAGAGAGACTCAATTGAATGGATTACTTGCTTGAGAAGCAAGGTGATAGGTTCGCTAGGAAGGGCTAGGAGGATGCTTGAGCCTAGGTTTAGAGGATATGCCTTGACAAGGGGCTTCCTAGACTTAAGGATCCTTATGGAGAAATGAATTCTATGTAATCCTTGTGGAATTAGAGTTGTAGAGTTGCGGGACCACAAAGAACCCAAGTGGACACAGACTAGGTCAAGGGTGTGGAGTTGATCAATCACGGAGGGGCTTGACCTAATTAGGGAAGAGAAAAGGATCAAAGGACCAATTTTCTTTTGAAATTTGAGTGCATTGATCCAAATGAGGACAATAACCCAAATCATCCTAGGGAGAGATGATCCTCGAGCTAGGGCTTGCGATATCTCGGGATTCCACAAATTATGCTAGAATTTGGAGGACCCCTTGAGAAGACCCTAGCTCAATTGTGGACTAATTTTCAAGATATTTGGATGGCTACAAAAAAAATTACTTGATGCCCTAGGTGACCTTCTAGGGTTAGGCCTAGAATTGGGAGAGGTGAAGAAAAGAAAGATGAATGTGACCACCAAGAGGGTACGAGGATCAATGCCTTGCTTTTGGGGGTTAATGGAGTCAAGATACACCTAGGTTGAGGAACTTCGAGAGCTAAGGAGCCCTAATTAACCTTTGCTAGCCTATTCAGGGGCAACAACTAGGTAATTAGAGATTTACACTTCAAAATTGTCGAAGAGATGAAGTTTCGAGGCTTAAAACCTATTAGGCGCCTTTAGGAACATTCACCCAATCTCTTCAAGTACAACACATGCATTAAATCATTTATTCAAGGTTCCTAGAATAATTTCGCATTTACTTTAATCCATACAAGAATAATGATAACCATAACATGCAGTAAACCAAGAAAATAACAATAATAACATCAAAATTTGAATTACATGAGATAGACAGTATATCCATTCATCAACTTTGCATTAGAAAGAAGCTCCAAAGACAATAGCAAAAATACAAACATCATAGTGCATTAAGAAAGCTCCAAAATGTTTACCCAACAAAAAGTGCGAAAATCTCTCAAGACATACTAATCCAATCCAAGTGATGATGAAAGAAATGAATCATCCTCTCATCTATTTATACAATCCAATAGGGGATTCAAGTAGCCTAATTTTTCTTATTTAGCCCCAAATAATAAAATAATGCTCAATAATGACATGACTTGGTGACAAACCCACCAAGATAGCTTAATAATACAAAGAATAGCCTCTCAAGAGGGAAAAATATTGAATATGATGAGTCATTGGCCATTAAGGAGGCCTAATGAAGTCCGAAGTGTGCCATGGTGAGAGAATGGACTCCAAACATAGTAGACAAATAGTAGACAAGGAGTTGGCCCCTTGACATCCAAGAAAGTCACATGCGGTGAGCCAAGTGGGTGTGGGGGCAACATGACATCCTCATGGGTCTCCAAGTGGATCGATAATGCTTGTATACCATCTAGAAGGGGTAGGATGATGACATAAGCCCTCGGTTTGTCTCCTGCAGTGAGACACATCCTAATTTGGACCCTGGAACCTCTGCCAAGTGTGGAGTTGGTTGGGCATGGTGGTCCAAGTTTATCATCCTCATCCAAAAGGTGGAACACGAGCAATTACTAAATGGTGTTGGGGATCCATGAAGTACTCTCTATTATGGTAGAGGTCCATGGCTCTCAACGCTCACCGTACAAGTGCCAATGTGGCCCTCTGGAGGGCTTGGACCCCGTATAGGGAGACCAATCCTCAAATGGAGACCCACCTGTAATCTTGCATAAGATCTAATGCGTCCCTTTTCCCTCCAATACAACAAGTCATTAGAATAGTCAAGTAAAAGAACTTACATATCATGGAATCAATGGGGCACTTCATGGTGGCATGCCCTTCCATAGTGGGCTTTGGCATGTACAAGTGTCTCCAGGCTTAATAAGGGGTTAATCAAGGATCCTATTAGGTGGTTTCAACCTTTAAAGGGGGGAACATGTCCATGGTACATCCATCAGGTGGTAGGTGGCAAATGATATAGTGATGGAACAAAGTGGGGATCAGGGGAATACTCCAAGCCACATGCCATGGTACAAGGGTAGCAATAATAAGGGAAGCCCACACTTGGGTATATGAGTGTAGGAGGGAGCAAATCGTGGTACATGAGTTACCCTGGCCTTTGTTTTTCCACCCTTCATATGCTTTTTGCCTTTGACTGTTTTTTCTTCATAACTGCTCGGGGCTCTAAGGGATGAGAGCATGATGTGTAGGATATAACAATAAGATATCCCCTTAAAGTGGGGCAGTTCATTGACCACTAGGGGTTGGTACAACCATGGGTTCCTTAATGATAAAGGGGGCTCATCTAGGGCCCACAGGAACCAAGGTGATGGCCATGAATGAGGGGTAGAGCTCATGTTTGGCTTTTTCCCACATGCTAAATTTGTATGTCTCGACCATCTTTTGAATTTTGTTGTACATTTCTTGTTAAGAGCGGCCAAATTATGTTTTTTCTTTTCTTTTTAGCTACGTCAACCTTTGGGCATCGTTCCAGGCCCGACTCAAGGTGTGGACAAGGGGAGGGGGAGGCCAACCCTATGTGGACCCGGATGGGAAAAATGATGAATGGGGTTAAATTAACCCGAAGGTAGTGATGTATATGGTGTCGGGAAGCGGGACCACACAACCAAAATTGGGGTTTTCCATGTAGTGCTAACCCTAAAGCTAGTGGCCACTAAAGAAGATCCCACGAAACTAGGATACAAGGCTAAACACCAAATCTGGAAGAGGAGACAAGGGTACAAACCTAGCCCACTCTTTTTGCTGAATCCCCCCCACCAATCCATGCCCAAAAGTGTCTATGATAAGTAAGGAAAATTACTCAACTATACCAATGAAAACTCGTATGTTTGAAGGTGGGTCGGGAGGCCCACCTTCAAACATACGAACATAGCAGATGTGCGTGGGACCACATGGCTGCCTCAGGTGGCGGAGATAATGGCACATCGAGCTATCTGATGGCTGCAAGGGTCTGTTGGTTGCCGACTGAGGACCATCTAGGAGAAAAAAATTTCTCCTATGCATACTACCCATAGGATGGTTCAAAAACATAAATAATCATATCTTCCTAATTATATGAAGTGCAAGGTAGGACAAGGTCATTGTTAGCATCATCATCAGTATCATAAATTGAATCCTTATCAAAATGATGGCTACTCATATTCCACTTCCCCTCTTTGATATGCAGAAAATCACCAATGTTAACCTCCAAAGAATTTATGGGATCACCCTTTTCAAGGTCTTCAGAAAGTGCATCATCAAACTTAACATACATGAAAGGGGTGGAGCTCGCCTCAGCTTCACTTGCCAAAGTGTCATCTTCAACGTGATCCTCACCATGCTCCCTTCCTGGATCATCTTCAACGTCACTTTCAATGTGTTCATCTTGATGATCCAGAAAGGACTCCTCCTTTTTCTCATGGTATTCTTCTTCATCACAACCCTGATTTCTTTCATCAATAGAATGATCAAGATTTTCTTCAATATGATCTACTTAATAATCAGGGTTGATGTTCTCTTTTGGATGGCAATGATCTTCTTCAATGTGATCAAGGAGTCACCTCTCTTGGAGGGCTATGTCTAAATGTTTAAGGATATTTTCAAAATGACACCATTTCCCCCACTATTTAAGAAACTTTTCAATAAGTATCCTAATGGAAGGGATGATTTTAGGCTTACAAAAACATTTAAGCCACTCCCTTTGGTCAGCCCCAAGAGATTTAATGAACAACCTCATGAGGGGATCCTCATGAACTATATTGATCCCTGAAGCATACTTGATGAATTTTGCAACATGATGCACAACTAAAGAAGAATCACCATCGAGTTTCGGGACATTTGTCATAGAATTTGTATCACAATGATTTTGATATCAAGAAATTTCCTTGACATCCAAACCAAGGAACATCTCATGCAAATCTTAAGGAGCCATTGCCTTGAGTATTGCATAACAACCAAATGGGGAGTCACCATGGTCAATTCAAAATGCCTTAAGAGATGCTTGCTTCACCCTACAAGCATTGAAATTTTGAAGCTCAATGAAGAACTAGGTCTTTGTTCTTTCAATGGATTTCCATATGAGCAGATTTATCCTTGTCTACGAGATAAGCTCAATCAAGGAAATGAAACTTAGACTTCAGATTTCAAGGAAGTTGACTCAAATTCTCCCTAGCAATGGCACCAGAAGATGTTACTTCAAAATCTAGTGGGCCTTGTGAGGGGAGCTCACAAGACAAACGCTAGACCAAGTAACAACACTATGAGGTATGGCCCATTGTCACAACAACCACTACCTCCTCTTTAGTGGACTTTCACCACAAGGGAGACTTCCCTATGTTAGGTCACCCAAAATATATATCAAATCCAAGGGTTAGAGGTGACAAGGATATGCCAAGGAGAGATACTCTACTTAAGGACAAGGCTTAGCTAGCTTAATAAGGCAATGCACATTCTCCAAGAGGCCTAATTGGGGCACAAAGTGACCTAGGGTTTAAGAGTAGGCTAGGTCAACGGGCTTATCTAGGATCACAAGGCCTAGAAAAGGCTTGGAATAGATGAGTATGATTAATTTGTCGCACATCAAGCCTTCAACAAGCCCCAAGTTGAAGCCTAGGGCTTCGCTAGGGCAAAATTTACCTAAGGCAAAGGATGTCAACACTAAAATGGAGAAATTAGCCACATGAAGAGGTTGGTTTTGAAAAAATGATCTCACAACCAAGTGTTGAATCCCTCCATCAGGCAACGTAGTCAACGTTAATTGAAATTTAACCTTAACCTTAGCATAGCGGCTTTCATTAAGAGGCCAAAAATCAGATTCGGAAGGGAAAAATATGATTAAAATTTAGGTCTGATCAACAATGTGAATAAGGCCAGTGCCTTGACCTTGGGTGATGGAGTCTAAGGGAGATCTACTTAGGAGAAAAGACTAAACCCTAGCAAGAAGTAAGGGAATAAGAAACCCTAGTTTCAAAGCAGCTATCATTTTATGAGGGAGAAAAGTCAATGAGAGCTTATCATGAAGAGTCACTCATGGGATTGTCACACAAATTCTACAAGGGTTATTGAATACAATATCGTTGCTAAGATTCCATCGAAAAAATTTCAATAATAACTAGCACATAGAAACCCTAGACAATAACCATTCCATGCAATAGCCATAAAATAAATTCCAATACAAAGAGAACTTATGAGATAGATGCATGAATCATTCCTATGTATTGCTCCAAACTAACATCTCCAAAACCAAGTAATAGCTCCATAAGCAAAAAAAGCTCCATAATTGATCACATCTCAACAAGCCATATGACAAATTTCAGCTAAGCCGAAATGATTGACAAGTGATGATCCAAATGAAATGAGAGTAACCTCTAGTTATATGGGGTTTACCTCAAGCATTTTAGCCTAATGAAACCCCTAATAACAAGTTTGACACTAAAAGAACTTGGGTTACAAGCCAACCCACTAGCTAATGACAAAAGAGACCATAATTTCCCACATGTGTGAGTTATAACCTCTCTAAATGTTGATGTTATGCCCAACTAGGGCCCCAAATGCCATGCCAAAGTATGTTGAGGTGTCTAAATCAGTGAAGATGCCCGGATGATCCAAAATTTGAGGGTTTGTCCTCAAATCATCCTCTGGGGTCCCAAGTGCAGTTGGGGTGCCATCATGTGGTCTCCATGGGTCTCCAATTGTCAAATAAGGCCTCCTCTCCAGTGATAGGGCTTCCTCTAGTGCAAAAATCACCCCCTAGTCTCTTAATTGGAGACCATCCTCATCTGGGCTTTGAAGCAACTCCTTCCCATCAGGTTGTGTCAAGGCTAGCCTAGGGGCATAATGGGTCTAGTGGTGTCATCATGAAGAATCCTCAAAGCTAGGTCAATGTTAACCAATGCCCTGGGTCCTGGAGGTACTCTGGGACATGTAACATCAACTTATGTTGTCAAAAGGCTCCAATCTCAATGTTGCATCTGCTTTGGCCATGTACTTTCTTTGAAAGGCCCAGGTACCTATGGAGTGGATGCCCTAAAATCCTGAATTGTTGTGGACCACCTGTTAAAAACAACATGACCTTAAGTGAAAGCAACCATCCATCAAAGACTAAGATCAATAATGCATCTAAGTGGACTAAACTTGAATGTTAAGGGCATGTTAATACTTGAAACAAGGATTAAATTCTAGTATCTAACTAGACCAAGTACCATAAAGGTGTTCCCTATCTTGGTAGAGGCGGCTAATAGCCAACCCTATTAGGTGCTTCCAACCCTCAAGGGGAAGTGAAAGTTCCAAGGCCAACACCTCAATCAACAGGTGTTGGTGTAAATAATGTGGTAATGAAGGGGAAGAGGCTTCATTGGCAAGTGCCATTGTCAGGGGGACCTGCTGATGGGGTGTCCACATCCCGAGTGTATGAATGTAAAGGAGCGAGTAATCATGAAGGCATGAGTTACCTGATTGACCTAATTTGTCCACCTCTCTTGTGCGCCTTTTACTTCTTCTTGATTATTCCTTGTATTACCTCACATAGCTCAAGGGTTAGAGTTTGCTCTATATGATGTAGAAGTTTTATTAGCCCTTGAGTCAATTTATTACTCATCAAGGTTGGGACATGCAAGGGTTCCTTTTGATATGAAGGAGCATCATGTGCTCAAGAATTGGGTGATGGCCATATGAGGAAGGCAGAGCTCATGCTAGGCTTTTGCCCATGTGCTAATCTTTATGTCTCGACAGTGTTTTGCATTTTGATTTTCTTTCTTTTGTTTTGTTGTAACCATGATATACTTTTTCTTTTCTTTTAGTTGCATCAACTTTTAAGGCAAAGTTTCCCGACCTACTCAAGGTATGTGAACATATGAGTGCCAAATCCCGAAAAATCAATGACAAGTTGGACCCAAAGAATGGAGGTGAGATATAGGGCTTGTAATGTGACGTGGAAAATGTTAAGTATGGTATAGGGGATAATAAGCATGCTATCTCAATCATGGTCTTCCAAGTAGTGCCCCTCCTATAACCCTAGGGGGCCCTAAGGGAGGTCCCACTAGAATAGGGCTAAAGATTAACCCCCCTGGTAAGGTGAGAGAACAAAATTATTGTCAAGATCGGTCAATCTTCTGAATCACCCATTTATCCATACTAAATGCCCAAAACAAACAAGTATAAACACACTATTGCAAAATTATCAAAGCACCTTTTGAAAAGCATCCCACCTTCATCCAAGCGTGGATGCCAAATGGTGAGAGGCACATGGCTGGTGCAAATTGCGGAGGTACATGGCATATCATCATCAAATAGTGGTTGTCAGGGGCCGCTGGTTGGCTAGTTGTTTGGCTAGCTGTCAAATGTAGGAGAACAATTTTCTCCTATGGGGTTACCCATTTTGGTGGGTAACAATGTGTTGAATCTTTTATGGATTTAACATAGCTTCCTGTTGATTTGGGGTAGCATCGGATGTGCTCTAGCCATGAAAATTGGTGGAGAGGCTAAAGCACACGAGATGTCCAAGACCCAGAAATGGTTTGGATAGATTGTATCCGGTTTGGGAGATATTAAAATAATTAATATTTTTAATGGAGTTGCTAAGTCTAAACTTAGGAAAAATAAAATATTAATGAGTATTAATATAAAAATGGGTTAGAAGGTTCCAAAAGTCCTGGATCAGGCCAAATCTAATCTTAGCCATTGATTAGAGATTTAATCTCGGCTGTTGAAGGACCAACGAGAAAAGTATAAGAGGAGGCTTGAGGGTCAGTTGGAGAATACACGAGAGTGATCAGTCATTTGATTTGCTAGAGCGTGGTTGTTAAGTAAAGTCGAATCAGTGATTAGCAGTGAGGGGCAGTGAGTACTGGATAGAGAGGCAAAGACAGTGCCGAGAGACCAACGCAGAGGCAGAGAGCGAGAAGCAACAACCAGAGCAGGCCACACAGAGCCCAACAGAGAGCGCAAAGCCCAGAGGGTTTGCGTCATCCACACAGAGAGCAGCTGGAGCGATGCAGAGGGTTATAGAGGCTGCGTAGTGCCTAAGAGGGTTGCGCAGTGCCTTAGAGGGCTGATGCAGTGGGGTTTGGGGTTGGGGCAAAGGCTAGAAGGGCCAGCGCAATGCTTCAGAGTCGCTGGAGAGGGTTTCGTGGGACAGGTTTTCTGAATACCTGTTTCCGAATAGAGAGGTACTGCTGCTAGTTATTTTTCTCTGTCGGGTGAGCTAGTTTGGCACCCAGTTGTACTCAAGGAAATACTACATAATAATAAACCCTCGGGATAGTTGCATCGGTTTTCCTGCATTGTGTTTTTCCGGGGACATTTGTCCAAAAATGACGGTGTCATTTGTGTGTTTGTTTTCTTTCAGCTGTTGATATGTAGATGTTGAGACTATATTGTGTTTATTTCGTGATTTATATGTTTTAAATAACTTGTTAGAATTATCAAGTAGAAGAAATAAACTAGAAGAATACAGGTTAAATTTCTAATAGATAGACTTAGAAATTTCAAAACTTCCTTGCCATTTTATCTCCAATTGATTGTAAGTCACTAGGATTTTGATGGGGAGAAATTTTTTCTCGACTCTTGTTCCTTCAGTCCTTTGCCATAGACCTCAACGTTGACTCCACATGCCTAGGATTGAGAAAACCACAAGACTATTAACGTGTCAATCCTATAAGATTAAAACCCTAGATTTTATTCTTTTATGTTTTCTAAGGTAAATTAGGGTTAGGTTATGGCAAAACCTACTTTTAATAGCATAAAATATCTTGGACACCATAACCGTAGGATTAGGCTTTTCATATACTAATGGAAAATAAAAAATATCATTTTTATGCATTTATCAACCACTTTTTAGGGTACTGTCTAGGCTTTTATGGCTATTTTATGTGATTGCAGCCATTGAAAATTTGTTGCATCCTATTCCCTAATTTACTCATTAAATGGCCTTTGTTTATTTCTTGCATATCATCAATTTTATGCTATTTTGTTATTGCTGTCATAAATTCTCTGTGTTGTAAATTGTGCTACTTAGAAACCTTAATTTATAACAACAATTGGTAATTTAAAGGTAGCATGTGTTTGGGAACCAATTTGAGCCTGTCTAGGACTAATTAACCCTTCTAGATTTAGATTTAGGGTTCTTTCAACTTGTTACCTTGGCATTACATCTTTAATCACCCAAAGCTTTGCTATATTGAACATTATCCTTGGGTGTTTTATTTAGCAGAACCCTTGGAAGGTATTTCACCTGGGAGTACTTGGGTTATATAATATTTGAGATTCATTGGGGAAGCCTTCCTTGTGGGGATAGTATCTGACCATAAAATATGAGGAGAGTAGTGGCTAAGGTGACAATGGCAACTAATCGTATTGTTTCCCTTAATCTAGAGTGCTTAGTGAGGTTTTGCACTAAGGTGCTAGATTTCACGGTAACAAGTTGAAGTCATGATCAAAGAATCATGCAAGTAACTTGTGAAGCAAGATGGTCTCACAAGTATCAATACTGTCTACCATGTATTCTAGTTTTTTTGAATTAAGTACCATGAAATTCTGCTTCCTACTAACCAAGATATCATTACAAAATCCAAACTAAAGCAAGATCTTGAGGTGCTCTTCCTGTAGTACGCTACCTACCCAAGTTGAGTTTGAGTACACCTACCACTTTGCTTCATCATCTCCAAGATGTCTCAAACCATACTCAACTATGCCTCTCAATTGTCTAAGCACATGTTTTGCCACTACCCAATGCCCTTGCCTAGCCTCCACCATGAACTGTATCAAGGTGTTAATTTTAAAATATATATTTGGTCTAATGTTGACCAAATACTTGAAGGAACCTATCAACGGCCTATACAATGTGGTATTCAACAATTTTAAATCTGAAGTTGTCACCTTCTTTAGATTATTGATCATGGATATGGCCAAAGGTTTACATTCCTCCATCTAAAGCCTCATAAGGATCTCAACTACATACTTACCTTGCCCGAGGAAAATCTTCCTTGGTCTTTGCCAAATGTTAAAATATGCAACTACGGTCAAATTCCACCTTGGAAAACTCATATGATGGAGATGATGATGGTATTGAATTCCTCTTTTAGAGAGGAGCAAAATCGACCTAAAGATCATCTCGTTTGGACAAGCAGAAGTTGGATTTTGAATTATGTACCCACACATGCACATTTGGATAGGTCGACCTCAACATCAAATGGACATTGTTGGACACCCAAGGAAGCCTATAAATACAAGAGACCTGAGCTCATTTGATCATCACCAACCAAGCATCTTCTTCTCTTCTCATTGATTGGTTCGCCCAGGTCTGAGGTAAGGTCGACAAATGAAGTTTGCAAAGGTCCGAGATTTCAGGGTCCGAGGCTCGCAATTGATCTAAGGCTTTTGGGCTATAGTCTCAGGCTTGTCATTGAGCAATTTTGACTATAGTCGTTGACACACAGGCATCAAGGGAGCGACTAGGATCCTATAGTCGCTCTCATAGCCCCTCATGCATGCGACTGGAGGTTTGACTACACTTGACCATTGACCGAAGCTATCTACAATTGACCGAAGACTGGAGAAGTTGTCTTTGATATAATCTGACACTAGAAACTTGTTTTTGAATGTTAATGGGTTGTATTGTTGATGATATTGTATTGGGCTCATTGTACTCTCTGTTGAACATTTTATGACAATCTAATAGAAGAAGAATTTCAAAGGGTTTTACCCCTAGTGGGGTTTTTCCCTAGTCTTTGACCAAATTTGGGGTCTCTTGTTGATTGTCTCCTTTGTCATTGCATTTATTGTTCTATCTTCAATTACTGTTGAAGAAAGGAAAGGTTAATTGTAATTGGAAACATTGCTAATTGAAGTGTGGAATTGGGATAAAGTAAGTGATACAACATAGAACAATCTGAAAAATTAACACCAAACCCCCAAATCCAAGAAGTAATGCATCATGTTGATGTCTTTCATCTCAAATTTAACTATCATGTCTGCTTTGTACTTAGCAATGAGCTTCTCTACACCTGTAAGAAACAAGTCATCTACATATAGTGTTGTTTTTCTAAGGCACTGGAGAATCTAGGTTAGGGTCTTAGAATCTCTGACACAACCAACTCAAGTGCCACAACAAACTTCCTTGCACAATGGAATAAACACAACAGTAAATTAACTAGTGCACAAATAGACAAATTTTTACAATTTTCAACAACCCAACTTTGTTATATTATCAATCTATAATACAAAAGTCTAGGACCCTCATGGCAGGGATCATGGCCCTCATACAATCACTGATACGAGAATACAAACTAGGGTCTGGTGTCAGTCCTTTGACAACTAATCTACCCTGAACAAGACAACACTTGACCTATTTGGTGATGTGGCGCCCTGTAACCCTTTCAGTCCGTGTGCCTTGAACACATTTGTTGGTCCTTTGGCCCCCAATCTGTAGCAACACTGATCTGCCTCTATCAATGAATCCTGCTCCTTTAGGTCACTGAACACAACTCACCAATATGCCCTATAGCTGATCATTAGTCCATCAACGAATCAACACATAGGGTCTTCTTGTGAGTTGTTCACAAATCCATTTGTGAACAACTCCTAGACTACTCATTGTGCTCCTCGACACTTTGAGACTTCTTCCATCTATTGTCTTCATGTGATGCTCCAATGAAGACAAACTTAGGGCATGGATGGCTACCCTATATCACCGCAAGATGTCCTTCTCTTCAGTAAACTTGGGCTCAACAAATGATCCACTTGGCTTCTTTCTTTTGTCCTTCAAAGAGTCAACCCCTGACCTCTCTTATTCTGCCCTTCTAATAATTTCTCTTTGTCCTTCAAGAGGTTGTACTTAGGGCGTGGAGAAAGCCACTGCAACCCTCCCAAAACTGTTCCTTTTGGTTGCTCCAAATATTGTCCTAAACTAGGACCATCACCCTACCAAATTCATCAACTTAAAGAGACAACTTACCTCTACAAGATACCTTCTTCATGTTGTCTGAAGTACCTCGGCTTGTGCTCTCTTCTTTTGCAACTTCGGTGCTCTGGTTAGGGCACTCTGAGACAACTTCAAATCTTCTCTTCCTGGCCAAACAATCCTTCTAAGCCTATGGTTATCCTCCTCTTATGCTCTCATATCCTTGCACTGATGTTGTGTATGAATGTAGCCTAGAAGAGTCTCCTTTTAGGCCCTCTCGGCCCTCCTAAATAGAGAGTCGTCCAATTGCAACTTCAACATAGATTCTCGACTTGCATAACAAAGAGAAATTTGCCACAAAACCGCACACAGGTCTGCCTTTTATACTTCCTGCAATTTGCCCTTAACTCGACTTTGTCGATACTACAAAAGAAACCTTATTGCTCCTTCGCTCCACCTGAACTTAGCTCCTTAGGAGCTTGCAACTACCTCAGACATATGTCTCTTTTCTATGATAAATAAGCTCTTTTGGTGATGTATGAATGAGGCTTCTCCTCATCTCCTTTTATACCTTTCCTTAGGCTAATGTCCAACCTTTCCAAAGGGTCTCCACAAGTGAATTCGACTTGCTTTTCTAGGACAATTAGCCCACTTGAATACATCAAAATTATTATCTCAACTTCTAGACCTCCTCTCTTGCTGCTTGAATCTGCCCCTTGCTTCTCTAAGGTGTTTATTTTTGGTAGCATTGGATGTACTCTAAGCCTCAAAATTTGCAGGGAGGCTTGGACACATGTATTCCATAATACCCAAAAATTGTTTTGGGAAATTCCACCCAGAGACAGTTTTATTAAATAATTAATTATTTTTAATGGGTGCCTGTCTAAACTTAGGAAATTAAAATAATTAAAGGGTATTAATCAAACTGTGGGTGAAACTTCTAGAAGAAGATGAGGATCAAGCCAAAATGATCTGAACCATTGATTAGAATCTAATTTGGGTCGTTGGTTCTCAACTGGAGGATTATAAGAAGAGGCTTGAGGGGCATTTGGAAAATACATCGAGTGAGAGATCAAAAGATTGATTTCTGAAGAGAGCAGCGCAACAGTTGCCGTAGAAGTGATCGAGGTGATTTCTTGCAGTGAGGGGCAGAGATAGTTTATGGAGGAAGATTTCCTGATCCAGGGATACATTGCAGACGAGGCAGAGAGAGATCTAGAAGAGACAGTGCAGAGCCACGTTGGGCAGTGTAGGGCCACGCTGAGGCAGCGTAGAGCCTAAGAGGAGATTCAAAATTTGCTTGAGAATTGAGCTCCATAGCCAG
Organism: Pinus taeda; assembly: GCA_000404065.3. Classification (NCBI taxonomy): domain Eukaryota; kingdom Viridiplantae; phylum Streptophyta; class Pinopsida; order Pinales; family Pinaceae; genus Pinus; species Pinus taeda. Next base: position 112,803 of record APFE031755945.1, on the reverse strand, counting down.
AAGCCGGGGTGTGAGACCGGAAGGGCAGAAAGTTGAAGTTCCAGAGGCAAATTGATTAGACAAAAGAGTGACGCAGTCCCCAGAAGCTGTGACATAGAGCAACGCAGTGATTGCGTAGTGGCAGCTAGGGGCTAGCCATTCAGTGGTTGGATCAGTACTGGATCGCTAGTGATAGTGTGAGGTATATCTCACTCATCTCTTTGTTAGTCAGATTCTCTATATTGGATAACTAGTAAGGCATCCAAAGATTGTATTCAGAAACTACTGCATAATAATACAAACCCTCAGATGCTAGACCGGTTTTCCTGCATTGGGTTTTTCCGGGGACATTGGTCCAAAAATAATAGTGTCATTTATGTGTCTTATTTCTTTCTTGCTCAGATTCTTGTTTCCGCATATTATTTAAAGTTGTGAAGGTTGCAGTTGTATTTACTTCAATATTTACAGTAGAACACAATATATAACTTACATGGATTAACAAGTAGGAGAAGTAATATCAGTTTGCTATAGTAGTGATTCGGGGCTTCTCGAATTTTCACATAAGGGCGCTCTTCCATCTCCAAGGGTCAAATCATCAAATCTCTTCTTGGTTTTGGGCCCACTCCTTTGGTTGCAAAACCCTCACGCTTGGGTTCTTAGCCCGCAAGTGACTTTGTCGTGCCAGTTCCTCCACAACCCTCTACCCCACGGTTTGGAGTACCTCCCGAACTACCAATCTCAACATACAACACCAAAAAAATAGACCAGATCCAACAAACATATAATATAAATTAGGATCTGCTTTGTTTTTGATGAAGCCCATACTTTGTATCCATCAATATCCATCAATCTTGGAATACCATGTTCTTGATTCCTACTTGAGTCCATACAAGGCTTTCTTAAGCCTACAAACATGGGAATCTTTGCGATTTTCTCAAATCCCTGAGGTTGCTTTATGTATGCCTCTTCCTTAATGATCCCATTAAGGAGAACTATTTTCACATCCATTTGATCTATCCTCAATCCCATAAATGAAAATAAGGAGATAACTACTCTAATGGAAGTGTACCTAGTGACTAGAGCAAATGTCTCATGGTAGTCCACTCGCCACAAATCTCGACTTAAACTTCTCAATGCTTCCATTTTTTGTTGCTTGATCTAGAGCTACTTGGAATTCACTATTAACTTCACCTCTGATCTTGGCACTTTGTCCAAATAATTATTCTTCATGATGGATGTGTACTCATTCACCATGGCATCTTGCCATACTTGTTGATCTGCTACCTCCTGAAAGTCAAAAGGCTTTGAATCTATTATGTTGTTCTTCAATGCCATGCAATTTGGAAACTTCTTAGAAGTTTGCTCTCTCAATGTGCTCCTAGGAACCTCAATATACTCCTGAGCATCCCACAATCTCTAAGTAAACCATCGAAGTCTCTTAATAGAAGTGGAAGGGGCTAGTGTCTCCTCTTCACTTGAAGGCTTTTGTATTGCTCTGGAAGTCACTAGTGACCCTAGCTCAACCTTTAGAGCTTCTAGCTCCTCATCCTTTATCACTGGAATAGGCTCATGAGACTTCCTGGATGCAAAGTCTTACTCAAAATTTACATCCCTACTTGTTGATTTTTCATGATCCTCTAGTCTAATAATTACTTCCAATGATATCTTAATTAATTCTTCTTGTGTCACATTCATCATTAAGCAATTACACATAGAAAATCTAAACAGAAAAAAATATAACAGTAAGATCATGAAGAGACAACCAAACACAATGTTGAAAATGTGGCAGTTTAGGGATGAATTTCTAAAAATAGGAAGTCTAAAAATAGAAACTTTAAAAACATAGTCTCAAGTATGACTTTCCAAAAATAGTAAATCACTTTGCATCAATTGGTAAACAAGTATTGTTGATGGAAAATCCCTTCTAATCATCAATCAATCCTAATAGTTCAATTTCGACTTAATCATCATCATCATCATTATTATTATTATTATTAAAAATAAATTCAAGTCACTCAATCATGACTCTCAATAATGTTCTCTTACACATTATTGGCATGACATATTCCTCTTACATTCTCTTACACTCAATAAAAGCACGTCATAAAAGATTCATCTTACGCACTCTTTAATGCATATGTTACATTCTCTCTTTAAAGCATAAGTTACAAAGGCATGTGTACCTTCTTAATGGCATGAATTACATTTCCTAGATGGGAATGACTTACACTCCTCAAGGCATGCGAGTTACTTCTTTATGGCATAGATTCGTTGCTCCTTCTATATATATGTGCCTCATTTTTTCTCCCTCACTATTTGTGCATTGTGAAAGGAGAGTACAAACTTGAGAAAGAGAGTTAGAGCCTAGAGAAGAATTGCGTGAGAGAGAGAGACAAACAGTGTTAACTTTGTGAGCCAAGGTTGATTTGGTGCTTCAGTGTTTCAGTATTGATTCAGTTGAAGGGAAGGTTGATTCAGTGTGTGCATCTGTAGTTTCTACTAGTGATTTTCATGCTACAACTTGTTCAAATTTGGGTGAACTTACTCATTCTCTTGATCTCTCATTGTATTCTGTATCTTTGCTTAACAGTTGATTTCTAATAGAATAAGAATCTGGTTGGGTTTTCCCCTTGTGGGCTTTGCCCTAGTCATTGAACCTAAATTCTCTGTGTCTTATTGTATTCTTGGTTGTCTTCTATTGTGCATTTGATTTATGTTTTATCTACAATTGCTTATATAATATTGTAGCATATAGAAGTTTTGTAATAAGTGATTGTTACAGCATAGAACATCCAAATTTTAAAATGGTATCAGAGCTTCGGCAAATACAAGCTCAAGAAGACAAACTCTATTTGTAGCTCTTTATCTGCTGAAATATCTCTTGTTGTCTGCTCCATTTGCAACTCTCTTTTTGCTGGAATATCTTTTGTTGTACACTCCATTTCCTACTTTTTATTTGCTGAAATATCTCTTGTTGTCCACTCCATTTGCAACCAATTTTCCGCTGAATTTTTATTGCTGAAATTTTTCTACTATTGTTATTCCAAGATTTCAAGGAATCTAAGATATGATAATAATTTTGCAGATAGTAAGTAAGTTGTTGCATGTGTTTAATAGTTATGGTTTTGGTACTTGTTGATGAATGCAAAAGTAAAGAGTAGTTTTACTTATGTTTATGCATGTGCCAAAAAAATGTTGTCTTGAAAAGAAGTATAATGCATAGAAGGTTATGAAAAAATAACTAATAGAAATTGAATGTTGAAGATAGAGGGATTCTGACTCTCTCACATTATATGGGAAATGTCATAATCTTATAGGTTTTGGTAATTTTGATATTAGAGTTTACTAACAATAGTGGTTGTAAGTAAGAATCATGACTTTTGCAAAAGATGAAATGATAGTTTTCTAAACTAACCTCTTTTGCAAAGATCAAAGATGGATTATAACTAATATCATTGCAGACAATGAAGTCAAAATGTATAATTATTATTACATGCCTTCAATTTGTGATCAAGATTTGAAGTTATTCATAAAATCAATGGAAGACTTATGAATGCATTGATTCATGATAAGTAATCATCAATAGAAACTGTGGCACTGAAAGTTCACCCATCTTCACTATAAAGAATTACCTCATGTGGGAGAAAAGGTTTTCGAAATGCCTGAGCTTAGAGTGGATTAAGATGGAGTTTGCCAAGTGGTGTTCAAGAAGATGCATTTTTTCTGCCAATGACATATGAATGATGGATAGTGGTAACTTATAGAGGCTGGATCAAGAGGGAGCTAACAACTTCCTTCAGTCCCCATTAAAAAATAAGTATTTTCAAGTCTTATGTTGTTTTTTTGTGTCACTACTCTTGTTTAGATTTATTTTTATAGATCATTGGTTATTCTTCCTGCATGAGCATTTGAATGATTCTTTCACTAACTTCTTGATGAGGATGCGATTAAGAAAAACAGATCCTGAAAATTCTATACTGCAACAATTGATTTATTTTACCTACTTATTTTCCAATAAGTTATTTACGAAAACCCTTCAGTAAATATTAAAATAAATTCTGCTGCAGATATCACACCATAATGCAGAAACAAATACATGCACAAGAATCAAACACATCAACACAAATATTTTGGACAATTGTCCCCCAAAAAACCCAATGCGGGAAAACCGGTGTAGCAGAGGAGGATTTTATTATTAAACAACTTTTCTGAGTACACAGGGTGTCAAACTGGCTCACCCGACTGAGATAAATTCTCCGGAACCTCTCCTAGCCTCAACGTCAGACCAACGAACCTCTGCGCAGCTCCCAGACCCTCTGCGTCAGCGCTTTGCCTCTCTGCATCAACACTGGGCCTCTCTGCGTCACCCACACAGGCCCTCCAATGACTGCGCAGTCCTGTTGTCTCTGCGCCTCCTTGAGTGGCTTTACTTTTGCCTTTCTGACCTCTGTGTTGATCCTCTGGCACTGCCCCTACCTCTTAGCTCCGTACTTACTACCTCTTACTGCAATCCAAACCTCTAGTTCGAATTTCTCAACAAACCCCGCTCCAGAAATCGTACTGACTGGTCTCCCTCAGTACATTTCCAACTGACCCTTAAGCCTTCTCTTATACTTTTCCTGTTGATGAATCAATGACCGAGATTAAGTCCCTAATCAACGACTAAGATTAAAATAGACTTGATCTTCTTCTCTTAGAAGCTTCTAATCCTTATCTTTATTAATACCCATTAATATTTTTATTTTCCTAACTTTAGACTTAGGACCTCATTAAAAATATTAATTATTTTAATAACTTTTCATCCGGATGGAATTTTCCGAAATGATTTATGGGTCTTGGAGATCTCATGCTCTTTAGTCTGTCCACCAATTTTCATGGCTATAGCACATCTGATGCTACGTCAAATCAACACTCCCTCTTAGCAAGGAATGTACTCTAGCAATACTCCACATTGAGCATCACTCCGATTATACAACACCGGTACCTGTGCTGATGCTAGGCCTCCCCGCCCAACATCCTCTGCACTGTTGCATCCTGTACTGCTGCCTATGGCTCTATCACTGCCACTACTACATCTGTATTGCAACTCCCTCTACATCCGTGCTATTGCTGGTCCTTTTTCCCAACACTGCATCTACACTGTAATTCCCTCTACATCCGTGCTGCCGCTTGTCCTTTTTCCCAACACTGCATCTGCACTGCAACATCATACCCATTTCTGTTACTGAAATGGATTCTTTATCATTCCCATCTTCTCCCTGAAATAAACAAACTTGTTTCTTCCAAGGGCCATGGTAAAGATGTCTGCCACTTGTTCTCCTTTAGGAGTGTGTAATATCCCCTTTCAGAGATATCCCTCAAAAACCAGCAAACTCCAACTAGAAATGGACTCTCAAGAGATAAAAATAACAGTAGTGCAACATACAATAATATATACATGGAATATAAGCAGATACTCAAGAAATGCAGAGAGAAATGCTAAGCCATTTTATTATACTGAGTAATGGAAAGAGTACAGGAGGTGATCAGAAAGATAGCACCTCGACTTGCACAAGGCAAGTGAAGAAATACACTCAGAATGGTAAGGAAATGGCCTCTCTCTGAACTGCGTCCAAGCCGCCGGAGAACTGTTGTGCTGCTGCTACTGCTGGAATCAAGTGAGGATTTGGACTGCTCCCCTCGTTAGAAAACGCTGAAACTCTGGAATCAGCCTCTGCTCAATAAACCCAGAAAAACCCAGAAAGCTTTTATGAAATAGCTGACTCCCGAAAATCACCCCCTTGAGGATCTACACAATCCCTCAAGGCTCTATGCTACCACTGAATAGAACCCTCCAAAACTCTGCCCGAAACTTTGCCAAAATCCTCCAATATGCAAGGGCTGATCCCTTGCTCAATCTCCCAGCTCAATCCGCCACATAAACCCAATTCGGAACTCCTACCCAAAGTGACTGCGTCCTCCTATCTCAAGACTGCGCAGTCATAAAAAATGCTCAGTCCCTCCTCAACTCCAAAGATCGATCCTCCTGCAAAAGACCGCTGAAAACTACCTTGCCTGAGTAGGCAGTCGAAGTCCCCCGGGGCTAAGGGTGAGATCTCCGAACAGAGACACTCAATGCACTAAACAGTGCTGCAGATAGGCTAAACAACCAACGTGCTCTAAGTCGAAGTGACTAGCTCAAATGCAATCTAATCGAATGCCAAAATGAGGAGGCTCCTCTCTCCTTTATAACGTTGGCCCCTCTCAAACCCTAAGGCCCTCCTCCTCCAATGTAGCCTCTCTCTTGCCACGTGCTCCTCTCCATCTGCGCAGTCCCTCCAAGTGTCTACGTGGGCCCCCTTCTCTACGTGGTCCTTTGGCCCCCATGGCTCCCTTTTAAGTTACAACGTTGTGCTACTAGGGAGTGACTTTATTCAAAAGTGAGTTATGTCCCCCTTTTCTCACCCTTTTATTTATAAATAACTATAGAAGGCAAAATTGAGCAAAATCGAATATTCCAATTAGCCATGGCTAATTAGGAATATTACAGTCTTCCCTGGCAAAATGTTACTTGTCCTCTAGCCACTGAAGTGATGGATGTTGCAAAATTTTCTCACTCTTCCAAGTGGCATCCTCATCCGGTAAATTCTTCCACCTCACCAAGAATTCCTGGATCGTCCTGCTCCGTAGTTGCCTCTCCCTGGTATCAATAATAGCCTTGAGCTGCAACACCAAATGCCCCTCATTATCCGTGGGTGGTAGCTCATCTGTCACTGTCACCTGCTGCCCCAATGCCTTCTTCAGGCATGATACATGAAAAACGTTATGAATCTTGCTGCCTTGGGGCAGCTCCAACTCATACGCAACCTGTCCAATCTTGTGTATCACCTTGTATGGCCCATAAAAGCGGGGCTTGAGCTTCTCAGCCCCCTTCTGCTTTAGTGACGACTGTCAGTATGGCTGTAATCGTAGGTAGACCAAGTCCCCTACCTCAAACTGTCTCTCCACCCGACCCCTGTCAGCGTACAGCTTCTGCTGGTTCTGTGCTGTAGCCATATTATCCTTGAGAGCTCGGAGAATATCCTGACTCTCTTGGATCCAAATCTTGGCTCTCGGAGCCTTGTTAGCACCAAACATCACGTCATCAAAAGATAAAGGATGATTTCCATACAAAGCCTAGAATGGTGACATACCAATGGACATGTGATGTGTAGTGTTGTAGCAGTACTCCCCCAAATGCAGCCACTTCAGCCATGCTCGCTGCTGCCCACTGACATAGTTACGCAAGTAGCCCTCCAACCACTTGTGAACTATCTCTATCTGCCCGTCCATCTGTGGGTGATAACTGGTACTCGGTGTCAACTCCGTCCCCACCAACCGGAAAAGCTGCTGCCAAAACCGGCCCATGAAACGGCTATCCCTGTGACTGGTGATGGTCTTAGGAAGACCATGTAGCCTGAAGACCTCTCTGAAGAACAACTCAGCCACCTGCGCTGCTGTGTAGTGTGCGGGTATGGTGAAAAAATGTGCGTACTTTGTCAGTCGATCAACGACGACAAAGATACAATCCTTGCCCTGTACCATGGGCAACCCTGTGATGAAGTCCATCAAAATACACTCCCATTTCCCCTTCGGAATGGGAAGAGGCTGCAATAATCCTGTGGGATGGCTCATCTCCCCCTTGTTCCTCTAGCAAACGTCGCACTCGCGGATATGCTGGAGTACATCCATCTTGAGGCCTTTCCATGAGAACCTCTCTCTGATGGCCTTGTAGGTTTTGGTAAACCCCTGATGGCCGGCCAATGGTGAATCATGTGATGCCTGAAGTATCTTCTTCTTGAGCTGAGATCCCTCAGTCAAGAAGATCTGGTCCCTGTAGTAGATGATCTCATCGACCTCCTTGTACCTGTCATCCGCCACCTGCCCATCCAGAACCTCACATGCAAATCTGTCCTTGGAGTACTCTACTAAGAGTCGAGCCCTCCAGTCTATATCCAAGCTCATAAGAGACAACGTGGCTGGTCTACGTGAAAGGTCATCTGCTACTACGTTGTTCTTACCCTTGACATACTCAATGTCAAAGTCATACGGTTGGATCTTACTGATCCACTTCTGCTGCCTCTCCTGTAGCTGTTCCTACTCCAAAAAGAACCTAAGGCTGTTGTGATCAGTCCTCACCCTGAACCTATTACCCACTAAATACTGTCGGAACTTGGCTAATGCATGCATGATGGCCAACATCTCCTTGTCGTATATAGAATACAACCTCTCGTGCGGAAGGAGCTTCCAGCTCTCAAAGGCTATAGGGTGACCTCCTTGCATCAACACTGCGCCGATCCCCTCTCCCGACACATCACACTCCAAAACAAATGGCTGCGAAAAATCTGGCAATGCAAGCACTAGGCAACTACTCATAACCTCCTTGAGCCTGTCAAAGGCTCGCTGCGCTATATCCGACCAACTGAATGCCCCCTTCCTTGTCAAATCTATCAGGGGTGCAGCAAGCTGTGAGAAACTCTTGATGAACTTCCGGTAGTAAGTACAAATGCCGATGAATCCTCAAAGTTCTGTCATGTTCCTCGGCTTCGGCCAATCTTTGATGGCCTTGATCTTCTCCTCGTGGACTCTCACTCCGTCCACCCCTATGATGTGTCCCATGTACAACATTTCCGTCAACCCAAACTCACACTTGGAGAGCTTGGCATAGAACTGCTGCTCCTCCAAGATGCGCAACATTGTCTCAATGTGCTGGAGATGCTCCTCCCAAGTCCTGTTGTAAATGAGGATATCATCAAAGAACACCAACACAAACTTCCTTAAGTGATTGCGGAATATGTGATTCATGCAGGACTGGAATGTCGCTGGGGCGTTGGTTAGCCCGAAGGGCATCACCAAAAACTCAAAGTGCCCATAGTGACACGTGAAGGCGGTCTTGGGAATGTCCTGCTCCCTCACGCGAATCTGATGGTACCCAGATCTCAAATCATTCTTTGAGAAGAACTGTGCTCTTCTCAATTCATCCATCAACTCATCGATCCTGGGTATGGGGTACTTGTTCTTCAGGGTCTTCTTGTTCAGGGCCCTATAGTCAATGCACATCCTCAATGTGCTGTCCTTCTTCTTTGCCAACACCACGGAAGAAGCAAAAGGACTCGTGCTCGACCGAATGTGCCCAAGAGCCAACAACCCCTGAATGGCCTGCTCAATCTCATCCCGATAGGCCTTGGGATGTCTATAGGGGTTAGTAATCACTGCCTGTATGCCTTGCTCAAGCTCAATGGTGTGCTCAAACCCTCGGTTTGGTGGCTATCCCGGCGGAATCTCCCCAAAAAATGTGGCATACTGGTCAAGGATGGACTGTATCTCTGGGTGCACCGTCTGCCCTGTAGTCCCTGCCTCTGATGCATGCAGCTCCACTTCCCACTCTACGTCTCCCTTTCGGAAGACTGCCTCCATCCGATGATCCGAAACAGTCTGAGGCGGATATATGTGTTGTCCCCGTATCTTCTCATGCCTCCCTGTCTTCTCATCATCCCACTCCATCTCTAGGGCCTTCCAATCTGTCGTGACCTTCCCTAGAGTGATAAGCCACTGAACACCCAGTACCATGTTGGTGTCTAAAATATTGATCACAAAAGAGTGGTCAGTCAGTGTGTAGGTGCCCAACGTCACTGATAACTCTGGGACATAACGAGCACACACCATGGTCTGATCTCCTGGGACCAAGACTGAAAATCCACCAAAGCTCTCTGTCTGTATACCTTTTCTCTCAACCATTTGTGCATCAATGAAGTTGTGGGTTACCCCATTGTCAACCAAAACTGATACTCACTAGCCACGTACTGTCCCCCGTACGCGCAACGTCAAATACTTGGGAACTCCTCGCAATGCTGCAAGGGCCCCTCCGATAGGTGCAAAAGCTGCACCACCTGCTGCTGCTGGTGGAGGTGGCAAAGGATCTTGTGCGGTGTGACTATTTCCTGCCTCCACATCATCCTCCTCATCCTCTTCCTCGCTAATCTCAGAGAAGACCTCAATAAAATGTGCTTTGTCAGCAACACATTTGTGTCCCGGTGCCCACGGCTCCTAACAGGTAAAGCACAACCACTTCTTCAGCAGCTCCCTCCTGGCATCATCATCAATCTGTGCTCGTCCTGGATTCCCCTTTGGAGGTGGAATCCTCACATCCTTCCCCTTAGGCTGGAAAGCCTGTCTCTGGGGGTAAGGTGTCCGGGTCCTAGGTAAGGCATCCTGTAAGTCCCGGGTCCTGCTAATAGCATCCTGGAGTGTGGCTGGTCTAGTGGATCTAACTAGACCCCAAAGTGGCTTTGCTAACCCCTCAACAAACATGTAGATCCTCCGTGCCGTGGATAGATCTGGCACCATCACTGAAACCCTCAAGAAGTCTGCAATGTAGGTCTCTGGGCTCCTGGTCTGTTTGAGCCTCGTCAGCGCAACAAAGTGTTGTTCTGGACCCCTTCGGTCAAACCTCTCCATCAATCTCCTGGTGAACTCGGCATATGTCGTCACTGTGGAATGTCCGAGTGTAACCATCCCATGGAACCACCAATCCTGGGCCTCGCCATCCAAATGTAATGTCGCCACCTTGATGGCCTCTGTTTCCAACATCTGGTTAAGTTGAAAATAGATGTTCAGCTTCTCCACCCAAGACCTTGTCGAACTGTTTGATGAACCATCAAACATAGGCAAGTGGAATCTACTAGCTGTGCGGTGGGTGTCTCCATCGTGATAATGCTAGTATCCTCTGTGATGGTCGGGGGGTCTACTATCCCGCTGGAGCTGAACAAAGTCTCTGAATGAGAGAGCATCCCTGAACTCCTGCCCATAGGCCTGGTACTCTGCAAAATAATTGCCCATATGACCGGGCTCTGCCTCCTGTTGGGCTCCGGCCCCCGTGTCTGCTCCTAGGAAAGTGGGCATGGTAGAGCATGTAGGGGCATGCGAGGCCATCTGCTGAGTAGTATCATGCTGAGTGGCACCCTGCTCTGGGAAATGGTGGGATGTACTCGATCCCTCACCAACCTGGAAAACCCGTGGGTTCTCACACTGTCTAGCCTCCACCGCTGTGAATCTCTGCCCCATCACCTCGATCTGCCTCGACAGATCCTGCACTGATTTGAGGAGCATGTTCACAAATCTCTTCCTGTCCTCATCTGCCATCGGACCCTCCTGCTTTGCGTCCACCACAGGCTCCTCCTGCTCTGCATCCACCACAGGCCCCTCCTGTTCTGCGTCCACCACCCGAACACAGTCTCCCTCTCCGTAGGTGTTCTCCAACCTACGCTCAATATCTCTGTATTTCCTACCTCTGTAACAGATGTAGGGCTTCTCCCTCGGTGTCATAGACTGCTAGCCCCACAGGCTGAGCCAGATCTATGCTCTGATACCACTGTAATATCCCCTTTCAGAGATATCCCTCAAAAACCAGCAAACTCCAACCAGAAATGGACTCTCAAGAGATAAAAATAACAGTAGTGCAACATACAATAATATATACATGGAATATAAGCAGATACTCAAGAAATGCAGAGAGAAATGCTTAGCCCTTTTATTATATTGAGTAATGGAAAGAGTACAGGAGGTGATCAGAAAGATAGCACCTCAACTTGCACAAGGCAAGTGAAGAAATACACTCAGAATGGTAAGGAAATGGCCTCTCTCTGAACTGCGTCCAAGCTGCCGAAGAACTGCTGTGATGCTGCTACTGCTAGAATCAAGTGAGGATTTGGGGCTGCTCCCCTAGCTAGAAAATGCCGAAACTCTGGAATCAGCCTCTGCTCAATAAACCCAGAGAAACCCAGAAAGCTTTTCTGAAATAGTTGACCTCTGAAAATCACCCCCTTGAGGATTTATGCAATCCCTCAAGGCTCTGTGCTGCCACTGAATAGAACCCTCCAAAAATCTGCTTGAAACTCTGCCAAAATCCTCCAATATGCAAGGGCTGATCCCTTGCTCAATCTCCCAGTTCAAATCCTCCACATAAACCCAATCCGAAACTCCTACCCAAAGTGACTGCGTCCTCCTCTCTTAAGACTGCGCAGTCATAAAAAATGCTCAGTCCCTCCTCAACTCCAAAGATCGATCCTCCTGCAAAAGATTGCTGAAAACTACCTTGCCCGAGTAGGCACTCGAAGTCCCCCGAGGATAAGGGTGAGATCTTCGAAGGGAGACACTCAATGCACTAAACAGTGCTATAGACAGGCTAAACATCCAGCGTGCTCTAAGTCGAAGTGACTAGCTCAAATGCAACCTAATCGAATGCCAAAATGAGGAGGCTCCTCTCTCCTTTATAGCGTTGGCCCTTCTCAAACCCTAAGGCCCTCCTCCTCCAACGTAGCCTCTCTCTTGCCACGTGCTCCTCTCCATCTGCGCAGTCCCTCCAAGTGTTTACGTGGTCCTTTGGCCCCCTTTTAAGTTACAACGTTGTGCTACTAGGGAGTGACTTTATTCAAAAGTGAGTTATGTCCCCCTTTTCTCACCCTTTTATTTATAAATAACTATACAAGGCAAAATTGAGAAAAATCAAATATTCCAATTAGCCATGGCTAATTAGGAATATTACAGAGTGTAGCTGAACTGTACAGCTCCACGTTGGACACAGTCTCTAACAAAATGACACCGAATATCAATGTGCTTTGACCGATCGTGAAATACTGGATTCTCAGAGAGCTTGATGCAACTCTGGTTATCACACATGATCCTGGTCGCCTCCATCTTTTTTCTGAATAGGTTCACAAGCAGTTTTCTAAGCCATATGGCTTCGCACGAAGTTGTGCTTGCGGCCATATATTCTGCTTCAGCTGAGCTCAGAGCTACAAATTTCTATTTCCTACTGCACCAGGAGGTCATTCCCGATCCAATGTTGAAACAGTAACCAGAGGTACTTTTCCGATCCACTGAACTTCCAACCCAATCTGCATTAGTAAATCCACTCAATTTGATATCCTTACTCCTGGTGTATAAGAGTCCATAATCGACTGTTCCCTGTATAGATCTGAGAACATGTTTGGTTGCTGCCTAGCGCGCCCTCTTCGGTTTCACTATGAACTGACTGAGGGTGTTGACAGCGTAACAAATGTCTGGCCTGGTATTGACCAGATACATTGGGACCCTATGAACTGCCTGTATAAGGTGGGATCAACATCCTTGTCTTCTGATGCATCAATTTTCTTCTAGTTGGTGATCATTGGAGTAGCCATGGGTCTACAATCCTGCATCTTGAATCTCTTCAGAATTTCTGTAGCATATCTCCCTTGTCCAAGGAGGATCTCCCCCTTTTGTTGCCAAACTTTGAACTCCAGGAAATAATGCATATGTCCCAAATCTTCATGTCGAAATTTGTGGCTAGATTCTTCTTGTAGTCCTCGATGAGCCTAGATGATCCTGTCAAGAAGATATCATCCACATATAATACTAGGATTAGAGGCTCATTCTCTACAACCAGATAGTAGAGATTTGGATATGCATCACTCTTGACAAACCCCATATTCTGCAAGTAGCCATCAATTTGACCATACCACGCTCTAGGTGCATGTTTCAACCCATACAAGGCTTTCTTCAATCTGCATACATGAGACTTCCTCTCATGTGTCTCAAAGCCTTCTGGTTGTTCAATGTATACTTCCTCTTCTATTACCCTGTTCAGGATTGTCGTTTTTACATCCATTTGATGAATCTCCCATCCCATCTGTGCTGCAAGAGATATCACGGTTCTAATAGATGTATACCTGGCTTCTGGGGTGAAGGTCTTTTCATAGTCAATTCCTTCCTTCTGAGCATACCCCTTAGCCACAAACCTAGCTTTGTATTTTTCCACACTACCATCTACAACGTATTTAATCTTGTAGATCCATTTCGAACCTACCACCGATTTGTCTTGAGGCCCAGGCACTACCTTCCAGACATCGTTCAACATTATAGAGTTGTATTCCTCTACCATCGCATCCAACCAAACTTGATGTTGAGCAGCCTCTTGAAAACTAGAAGGCTTCCCATCCTGGGCTACTAATGCTTGATATCTATCTGGTTGTTTTCGCTCCCTTTTATTGTTTCTTGGTGCACCGATGAAATCTTCTGCATCTCGCAAAATGTGACGAAGTTCCTTGCTCGTTCTTCCTCTGGTAGCAGGTGCTTTTGTTAGCTCCTCCTCCTCCTATGATTCTTCCTGTTCCGAGGAAGAATTCTTGACTTCCGTTGGTTGAAGTGGTTTGACCAATGACTCATCTTTTCACTGCTCCTCGGAAGACATTTCTCGAGATTTTCTGAAGGCCCTATCTTCCATGAACTTCACATCTCGTCGAACTACTACTTTCTTGCTCCTTGGAAGATAGATTCTATGTGCCTTAGCATTCTCGCTATATCCCACTACATATCCTTTCTCTGCAGTTTGATCTAACTTCTTCTTTTTCTCCTCGGGTATACGACAATATGCTAAGTTCCCAAATATCCTGAAATGGCAGACTTAAGGAGTCTTTCCGGTGAAGACTTTCTCTAGAGTAATCTTACCCAATGCCCTATGAGGAGTTCTATTTTGGACATAGACTACTGTGTTGCATGCTTATGCCCACAGGAACTTTGGCATATCCTGATCGTACATTATGGCCCTAGCTACTTCCACGATGGCCTTATTCTTCCTTTCTACTACTCCATTTTGCTCCGGATTGTAAGGAGCTGTCCACTCTCTTCTGATGCCCTCCTTAGTGCAAAAATCAGTGAAGTCCTTGTCGACATACTCTCCACCATTATCTAAGCGTAAAACTTTTATTTTCTTCCCTGTTAGGTTGTCCACCAGAGCCTTGAACTCTTTGAACAGACAAAAAACCTTGTCCTTAGTTTTCAGAAAATAAATCCAAGTTTTCCTTGAGTGGTCATCAATGAAGGTGACGAAGTATTCAACACCACTAAGAGCTTTAGTGGACATCGGTCTGCAGATATCTGAGTGTATCAATCCTAGTACACTCTTGGCCCTGCTTTTACTTCTAAGAAATGTCGCTTTGGCATACTTTCCTAAAGCACATCCTCTGCATACATCATCCCATTCTGTACTAAGATCCAGAACTCCTGTTACAGTTTTCTTGAGAATTCTCAGAGCCCCATGGTGCAAATATCCCATTCTTCTGTGCCATAGTTCATTCAAATCCTTGTCTCCATTACTCCCTATCAATGCCATTGGTGATTCTAGTTGTAATCTGTACACAACCTGTTACTTCTGATTCCGATTTCCACTTCCTTTTTCCAGCTTGGGTGTTTGACGTATACTTTCTCCTTGATGAAGAAAACATCATAGCCCTTGCCTTGAAGTTGCGATACGGAAAGTAAGTTCATCCCTAGTCCTGGTACATGCAACACGTTAGTAGCACAGAACCGCTCTCCCCTTTTTGTTTGAAAAACTATGGTACCCTTCCCTATTGGAGTACACTTTGCCTTATTCCCCATGGTGATCTGAAAATTCATCCTTTCCTCCTGATAATCTGAGAAACATTCCCGAATTCTAGTCATATGCCTATATACCATACCTCTGATGATGCAGAGCTTGTCACACAAGCAACTTCTTCTTCCAATTTGAAAGCCAACATAGGGAAATCGAAATTACTGTCTCTTGTGCAATTTTTTGAAAATCTGCACAAGTTTCCTGACGTAGATGCCTCTGCATTATGGTCTCGACCCATAATTGACTTTCCCTTCCTGTCTCTAGTTGCATGCTCTGATACCATGTGAAAATTATATACTGCAACAACTGATTTATTTTACCTACTTATTTTCCAATAAGTTATTTTCAAAAACCCTTTAGTAAATATTAAAATAAATTCTGCTGCAGATATCACACCATAATACAGAAACAAATACATGCACAAGAATCAAACACATCAACACAGATATTTTGGACAATTCTCCCTAAAAAAACCCAATGCGGGAAAATCGGTGCAGTAGAGGAGGATTTATTATTAAACAACTTTTCTGAGTATACAGGGTGCCAAACTGGCTCACCCGACTAAGATAAATTCTTCGACACCTCTCCTAGGCTCAACGTCAAACCAGCTAGCCTCTGCGCAGCTCCTAGACCCTTTGCGTTAGCGTTGGGCCTCTCTGCGTCACGCACGCAAGCCCTCCAATGACCGGGCAGTCTTGCTGCCTCTGCGTGTCCTTGAGTGGCTTAGCTTCTGCCTTTCTGACCTCTGTGCTGATTCTCTGGCACTGGCCCTACCTCTCAGCTCTGTACTCACTACCTCTTGCTGCAATCCAAACCTCTAGTTCGAATTTATCAGCAAACTCCGCTCCAGAAATCGAACTGACTGGTCTCCCTCAGTATATTTCCAACTGAACCTCAAGATTTCTCTTATACTTTTCTTGTTGATGAATCAACGGCTGAGATTAAGTCCCTAATCAACGGCTAAGATTAAAATAGACTTGATCTTCGTCTCTTAGAAGCTTCTCATCCTTATCTTTATTGATACCCATTAATATTTTTATTTTCCTAAGTCTAGACTTAGGACCACATTAAAAATATTAATTATTTTAATAACTTTTCATCCGGATGGAATTTTCCAAAACGATTTTTGGGTCTTGGAGATCTCATGCTCTTTAGTCTCTCCACCAATTTTCATGACTAGAGCATATCCGATGCTACCTCAAATCAACAAACTCCAAGAGGAAGATGGTGCAAGGATAATGAAGGAACCACTCTCATCTCTAGAAAAGAAAGAAATACCTCCCTCATCACCAGGTCTACTTTCATTATGTTTATTTACTTTGCTACTATTGCTCTTGCTCTTGTTCTGGGATCAATAGGTAAATTTGATGAATGTGAGAACCAAGTCCTTTGTATCGAGATTGAGGATGATGTTGAGCCCTGAGATAACTTGAGTGGACATGAAGTAGAAAAGATCTCAAGACTTCCGCAAGGACGCTGGAATCAAGAAAGAGACTACCATACTATATAACCCAGAACAAAATGGGCACTTACGGATATTTGACTGCCATGTCTACTTTCATGTGCCAAAGCAAGAGTACCAAGCTGGAAGCTTTAGGTAAGAAATGTATGATTGTTGGTTATTGTGAAAAATCTAAAACTTATAGAATATGTGTCTGGTAAAAGAAATATAGAGTTTAGTAGAGATATAACATTTGATGAAGATGCAGTCCTTTGAAAAGTCATAGACACTCCTCCTGCTAATGTTGAAAGATAGGATGATGCCTTGGGTGCACAACAAGATCCCAAGCCGAGTCTGATCTTGCTGATACACCCATGGATCCTATTACCCACCATTTTGTGGGTAATATCCCTAGGAGAATTTTTTTCTCCAAGATGGCTCTCAGCTGGCATTTAGCAGTCCCTTGTAGCCACCAACTAGCTCATTGTGCCATTTCTCCACTGCCTGAGCCAACCATGTGGTCCCTCGTCCATCTGCCATGATCGTATGTTTGAAGGCGGGCTTCCCGAACCTAAAGGTATGCCTTGTCATTTGGAAATTGAGTATTGCAGTTTGCTTATCATGGACACTTCTGGGCATGGATTAATGGGGGGATTCGGCGGAAAGAATAAGCTAGGTCTGTGCTTTTGCCCCCTAGACCCCATTTAGGTATTAACTGGGATTCTAGTCCCGCGAGATCTCTTTTATTGACCATTTGGCTCTAGGGATGGTATTTCATAGGAAACCACGATTTTGGTTGTGTGGTCTCGCTCCCTTATCCGCTTACATTACCCTCTTTCCATTCATTATTACCCCATTCATTATTTCTGCGACTTGGGTCCACATTCCTCCACTGGGTCCACATAGGGTTAGCATGCCCCTTCCCCTTGCCCACACCTTGGATCATTGCCTAGAATGAAGCTCGGAGGTTGATGCAACTGAAAAGAAAGATAAAAGCATATATTGACACATTCAACAGGAAAATGTACCACAAAATGCAAAAGATGGCTGAGACAAACACATTTAGCACGTGGGCAAAAGCCAATACATGAGTTCTACCCCATCATCATGGCCATCACCCTGGTTCCTACAGCTTCTATGAGTCTCTTTCATCATATAGGAACCCATGATTGTCCCAACCCCTGGTGGCTAATGAATTGCCCCACCTTAAAAGGGGTATTCATTGCTATATCTTATACATCATGCTCTTACCCCTTGAGCCCCGAGCAATTAATCAAATAAAATCATAAAAAAACAAAAGGCATAAAGGGAAGGGTGGAAAAATCAAGGCCGAGGCACCTCATGTACCGTGATTGCTCCCTCCTACACATTATAAACCCAAGCGTGGGCTTCTCTCTTATTAGCTACCCTTGGACCCCAACATGTGACCCAGGGCTGCCCCTTCTCATTCCCTGCTTCATTCACCTATCTGTCACATCCCACCACCTTTTAAAAGATGTACCTTGACTATATTATCCCCTTTAGAAGTAGAAACCACCTAATAGGATTATTGGTTAACCCCATTTGGAGTTTAGGAGACAATGGCACATCTCGAAGGCCATTATGGAAGGGAAGACCATTATGAAGTCCCCACCTGTGGTCCATGATTAGGTAAGTTCATTTACTCGATTTCTCTAATGACTTGTTGTACTAGAAGGCTAGGGGACGCATTGGATCTTATACAAGATTGTAGATGGTTTCCATCTTGGGTTTGGTCTCCCTATATGGGATCCTAATCCTCTAGAGGGCTACATTGGCATATGTAGGGTGAGCGTTGAGAGCCATGGGCCTCCACAACAACACTTTACACTCCATGGATCCCCACAACCATTCAAAGATTGCTCGTGGTTCACTTATTGGACGAGGAAGATGCACTTGATCCATCATGCTCAACTGGCCCTAGATCTACACCTTACATTTGGAAGATGATCCAAGACTTGCACGATGATGTGGCACCACCTACACCATCATCCTAGCCCTTGTAGGCGATCTACATGCATCTTCAATTTGTTTGGAGACCCATGAGGACACTTGTGTGCCCCCACATGTCATTTGGAGCACCACAGATTATTGCAAGGGGCCAACCCCTTGTCCACTGCTTTTGAGGGTCCTACTCTTCATTGTGGCATCCATGGACCTCATTAGGCCTCTTAGAGGGCCCTACGACATGCATAGATTATTATTTGACCTCTTGAGAGGCTCACTTTTTCATTTATGAGTTAGTTTGGTGGGTTTGTCACCAAAAGTTGAATTATTTGAACATTATTTTATTTCTGGGGCTTGTGTAGGCCAAGGAGGCTAATTTGAACTCCTAATCTATGTATAAATACAAGTGAGATGAGTTCATTTCTCATCATCACTTTGATTTGGATCTCTTATCTCTCTTTAGATTTTCACACTTTTCTAGAGGATGAATTGGAGCTTTATGTATGAATTTTGATGTGTGGATATTGGTCTATCTTTTCTTGGAGCTTCTCTCTTGTCAATTGTGAATGGCTGGATATACTCTATTACATGTAAGTACATGCCATTTAATGTTATTCTTGTTACTTTGTCATAAATGTTGGAATGGGATTTTTGTTGTTCTAGGGCTAATTGTTTCATGCATTTACTGCTTAAAATTGTAGAATTTGTCCCTATTATAACATCTCTCAATGTATGGGTCATGTAATATGAGCGAAATCTCCTATGGGTAATTCTATCAAAGAATTTGACCTTGATAAGCCATTCCTTTTGCACATCGAAGTATAAAAGCTGCAACGTTGCTTCTTCTTGAACTAGAAGGCAAGCGAAGTGATCTTGAGGCCTTTTTGATTGAGAACCATTAAATCCTACTCATATTCATCATAGACTCCATTCTCCAAAAGATTAACACACTGATCTACCAAGGGTGGTGACTAAAACTCATATTCTTTCATCTCCTTCCAGGTCTAGCCAAGTTGGGGTACCTAGGGCATTAATTTCTTGACAAGCTAGCGATAAAAAAATTCGATCTTCTAGGGTCTCCTGCGCTGGCCTTTCCTCTAGCTCTCCTCCAATTTTGAAGCCTTTTTAACGATGGAGTTGGGAGAAAAACCAATCCCTAGCTTCGGGATCAAAACTTTCCCTCCCATCCCCAAGGCTAGTACCTCATAGGGTCGAAACAACATCTTTAAGTGAAATTATTTCTTTGATCCTTTCCCCCACCTTGTCTAAGGTAAGACTATCATTGGTTGCTACATACTTTCCTCATACCTTAGACCGGGTCCACTTGGCCTTGTGTGGTTCCGCTCCTTTGAAAGATCATTCTTCAAGAACCATCCGTGATACCAATTCTAATAAGGATTTTAGGGATCATGGAACTCCTTCACAAGTCTTATCCTATAAACCTAACCCTCAAAGCCTCTCTTCCTCCCCTTAGAATACATAATACCTTGCTTAGAAAGAAAGCAAATTCCATCCTTCAAACTCTTCTGAAAAAGGGTTTATTTGGGTCACTCATATCCATTGACTCCTCCTTCATTAGTGACTCCATACATATCGGGTCTCCTCTAATCGGTGAAAGTCTGTAAATAGAAGTTAGCCTTAGCTGAGGTGACAGTGGGCTAAGTCTCCGTTTTTTTCCCTTAGCCTAGCATTTGCCCTTTATGGATTCCCCTTAGGTCCCCTACTAGTTTGAGCGGTAACATTTTGGCACCATTGCCGGGGACACGAAACGTATGTTTTGTTCCCTATACGACATATTGACATATCATTCTTGGCGAATCCATTAGAAGAATGAAGCCCTAGTTCTTCATTGAACTTTAAAGTCGATGCTTGTAGGGTGAAGCAAGCATTCTTCTAGGCTTTTTTAATTTCACCCTGGTGACTCCTACATATGTTTCATGGATACCTCAAATAGGTTGTCATTCTTTCGTAAATTTCCCGCTTTGGACATTGCTAGCATCCCTAGACATCCAAATCATGTTGCAGGAAGGGTGGTATGTGGGGTGCCTGTGTTTGATGGTGATCCACTCTCCGCAATTGACCATGTAGAAAGATTTAATGCACATGCTTCAAGATAGAAGGTTGTTCACCAAGATGTCCTCATGTTGTTGTTCATGGGGTCACTCGGTGGTCCTAATTCATGGCTACATGATCAAGAACCTAGGAACATTTCATCTATTGAAGAGTTTGTTGAGGGATTTCTTAGACATTTTCAAGTACACCCTGCATTAAGCATCCAAGAAGAAGCTTTCATCGAGCATCATCCAGACATTAAGAATCTAGGTAATGAGCAAGAATACGAGTCCTCCTTGGGTCCACATGATGAAAATGATGATTTTGAGGACACATGTTGGGAAGGATGAATTTATGGAAAGTGAAATTGAGACCAACCCTACATTTCTCAAGGAAATTACTCCCGATGAATCCTCTTTTGAAAACCTTGAGAGAGATGATCCCATTAGCCCCTTGAAAGATGACATTGAATATTATTTCCACATTAAAAAGGAGAAATGGGAAATTGTTGGTCCTCAATTTGATTGTGCTCCCATTTATGACATTGACAAGGAGGATGAGGATGAGATTGGTCTTCTTTTCCTCTCAGGCTCTATTTATGATGACATAACCATTGACACCTTTGGGAAGGAGAATCTACATTTACCTTTGCATAAAGAGGGGCAGTTGGAAGTGATCAACTTTCCTTTTAAGAGAAACCTGATCTTTGGTACTAAGGGAATTGATAAGGATCCCACTTCTCCTGAGTATGATTCTATGTTCAAATCACTTGAGCCTTTAGATTATGACTTTGGGGAAGCGCAACTCGTTGAATGCAATATTTCTTTCTCTCTTTTTCCTATTGGTCATCATCTTGAGTCTTCGTCAAGTGATTCCTTCACCCTTGGTCATATAATGTCAAGTAACTGTGAGCACTTCCCCCTGCTCGAGTATAGTGTCAAGGAAAATCCCTTCATCGATTATACTTTTCCTCCTTGGACACACCCTCAGGGTTTTGATCACTCCATAGCGTCCCTTCTCCAGTGTAATCATCATGTGAAACCTACTTGTGTTTCTCCATCTTGTCAGCCTCCCTTTCCCACTAATCATAACCCAATGAAGGCCATAAGACATGACGTAAACAATAAGGACAATGGTGGAAGTGATATGCCAGAGGTTGTCATCCATCAAAAGTTTATGAGCTTGGTTGTTGACATCTCTATATTTTGCTTGCAAGAGAAGATATCATGGACTAGATTACATCCTTTTCTCACCTCTTCTCACATAATCATCCATGTGTGGGCATCATATTTTACCACCTCCCGCCCACAACATTCTCCATGTGTTTGGATTTGCATTCGCTTTGGGATTTGCTACATGAGTAGTCATACTGGCAGGCATATGTATATTGATACAATGATGTATTGGTTGCACTAGCTTTATGATTATATTTAGCATTAGCATTATCACATGCATGTTAGGGTAAGATGCATTAAATGTTGATTTTTGCATTAGAACTAATGTCAAATGATATTTCTCATGATAGAAAGATGCAGATTTGCCCATTTTATTTTCTGTTGATTTTATGGCCTAACATATTAGCATGTGCGATCATGAGACGCCATGAAATCATGTTGCCCCATACGCCGCGAAAGCATGTTGTTCCACCTATTATATGTGTAGGGGACAAGTTTACAGTAACCAAGAGATTGTTGGGGTTCTTGTGACCTCATGTTCGAGTAGCTTCGCCCTCTTCTTCGAGACATCCCAGTTGGAGCTAGATGTTACCCACCATTTTATGGGTAATATCCCTAGGAGAAATGTTTTCTCCAAGATGGCCCTCAGCCAGCATCTAGCAGCCCCTTGCAGCCACCAACTAGCTCATTATGCCATTTCTCCGCCACCTGAGCCAACCATGTGGTCCCTTGCCCATCTACCATGATCGTATGTTTGAAGGCGGGCCTCCCGAACCTAAAGGTATGCCTTGTCATTTGGAAATTGAGTATTGTAGTTTGATTATCATGGACACTTTTGGGCATGGATTAATGGGGGAATTCGACAGAAAGAATGGGCTAGGTTTGTGCTCTTGTCCCCTAGACCCCTTTTAGGTATTAACTTGGGATTATAGTCCCGTGGGATCTCTTTTAATGACCATTTGGCTCTAGGGATGGTATTTCATGGGAAACCCCGATTTTGGTTGCGTGGTCCCATATCTGCTTACATTACCCTCTTTCCATTCATTATTACCCCATTCATCATTTCTGCGACTTGGGTCCACATTCTTCCACTGGGTCCACATAGGATTAGCATGCCCCTTCCACTTGCCCACACCTTGGGTCATGAACTGGAATGAAGCCCAGAGGTTGATGCAACTGAAAAGAAAGATAAAAGGTTGTTCAACAGGAAAATGTACCACAAAATGCAAAACATGGCCGAGACAAACACATTTAGCACGTGGGCAAAAGCCAATACATGAGTTCTACCACATCATCATGGCCACCATCCTGGTTCCTACAAGTTCTATGAACCTCCTTCATCATATAGGAACCCATGATTGTCCCAATCCCTGGTGGCCAATGAACCGCCCCACCTTAAAAGGGGTATTCTTTGCTGTATCTTATACATCATGCTCTTACCCCTTGAGCCCTGAGCAGTTAATCAAAGAAAATCATTAAAAAGAAAAAGGCATAAAGGGAAGGGTGGAAAAATCAAGGCGGAGGCACCTCATGTACCGCGATTGCTCCCTCCTACACATTATAAACCCAAGCATGGGCTTCCCTCTTATTAGTTACCCTTGTACCCCAACATGTGACCCAGGGCTGCCCCTTCTCATTCCCTGCTTCATTCACCTATCTGTCACATCCCACCACCTTTTGAAAGATGTACCTTGATTTTATTATCCCCTTTAGAAGTAGAAACCACCTAATAGGATTATTGGTTAACCCCATTTGGAGTTTAGAAGACATTGGCCATCCCAAAGGCCATTATGGAAGGGCAGGCCATCATGAAGTCCCCACCTGTGGTCCATAATTAGGTAAGCTCATTTACTCGATTTCTCTAATGACTTGTTGTACTAGAAGGCCAAGGTACGCATTGGATCTTATGTAGGATTGCAGATGGTTTCCATTTTGGGTTTGGTTTCCCTATACGGGGTCCTAATCCTCTAGTGAGCTACATTGGCACATGTAGGGTGAGTGTTGAGAGCCATGGGCTTCCACAACAACACTTTGCACTCCATGGATCCCCACAACCATTCAGAGATTGCTCGTGGTTCACTTATTGGACGAAGAAGATGCACTTGATCCATTATGCTCAACTGGCCCTAGATCTACACCTTACACTTGGGAGATGATCCAAGACTTGCACGATGATGTGGCACCACCTACACCATCATCCTAGCCCTTGTAGGCGATTTACATGTACCTTCAATTTGCTTGGAGACCCATGAGGACACTTGTGTGCCCCCACATGTCATTTGGAGCACCACAGGCTATTACAAGGGGCCAACCCATTGTCCACTGCTTTTGAGGGTTCTATTCTTCATTGTGGCACCCATGGACCTCATTAAGCCTCGTAAAGGGCCCTACGACATGCATAGATTATTATTTGACCTCTTGAGAGGCTTACTTATTCATTTATGAGCTAGTTTGGTGGGCTTGTCACCAAAAGTTGAATTATGACATTATTTTATTTTTGGGGCTTGTGTAGGCCAAGGAGGCTAATTTGAACTCCTAAGTTGTGTATAAATACAAGTGAGATGAGTTCATTTCTCATCATCACTTCGGTTTGGATCTCTTATCTCTCTTGAGATTTTCACACTTTTTCTAGAGGATGAATTGGAGTTTTATGGATGAATTTTGATGCGTGGAATGGATATTGGTCTATCTTTTCTTGGAGCTTCTCTCTTGTCAATTGTGAATGGTTGGATATACTCTATTACATGTAAGTACATTCCGTTTAATGTTATTCTTGTTTACTTTGTCATATACGTTGGAATGGATTTTTTGTTGTTCTAGGACTAATTGCTACATGTATTTACTGCTTAAAATTGTAGAATTTGTCTCTATTATAGCATCTCTCAATGTATGGGCCATGTAATATGAGCGAAATCTCCTATGGGTAATTCTATCAAAGAATTTGACCTTGATAAGCCATTCCTTTTGCATATCGAAGTATAAAAGCTGCAAGGTTGATTCTTCTTGACCTAGAAGGCAAGCAAAGTGATCTTGAGGCCTCCTTGATTGGGAACCAAGAAATCCTACTCATATTCATCATAGAATCCATTCTCCCAAAGATCAAGGCACTGATTTACCAAGGGTGGTCACTAAAACTCATATTTTTTCACCTCCTTCCAGGTCTAGTCAAGTTGGGGTACCTAGGGCATCAATTTCCCGACAATTTAGCCATAAAAAAGGATTCGATCTTCTAGGGTCTCCTGCGATGGCCTTTCCTCTAGCTCTCCTCCAATTTTGAAGCCTTTCCGACGGTGGAGTTGGGAGAAAAGCTAAGCCCTAGCTTTAGGATCAAAACTTGCCCTGCCATCCCCAAGGCTAGCACCTCATAGGGTCAAAACAACATCTTCATGTGAAATTATTTCTTTGATCCTTTCCCCCACCTTGTCTAAGGTAAGAATATCATTGGTTGCTACATACTTTCCTCATACCCTAGACCGGGTCCACTTGGCCCCGTGTGGTCCCGCTCCTTTGAAAGATCATTCTTCAAGAACCATCCGGGATACCAATTCTAGCAAGGATTTTAGGGATTGGAGAACTCCTTCACAAGTCTTATCCCATAAACCTAACCCTCAAATCCTCTCTTCCTTGCCTTAGAACACATAGTACCTTGCTTAGAAAGCAAGCAAGTTCTATCCTTCAAATGATTTTGGGAAAGGGTTTATTTGGGTCACTCATATCCATTGACTCATCTTTCATTGGTGACTTCGTCATGCCGGGTCTCCTCCCATTGGTGAAAGTCCGTAAATAGAAAGGAGCCTTAGCTGAGGTGAGAGTGGGCTAAGTCTCCATTTGTTTCCCTTAGCCTAGTAATTGCCTTTTAGGCATCCCCCTCAGGTCCCCTGCTAGTTTGAGCAGTAACATATCCCATGGATACCTTGCATCCTTCTCCATGTGCTAGAAAGAAACGATTATGGCTTCATGACACTTTACAGGATGTTGATAGACATGCTGCTTCCCGAGGAACCTTCAGAGTAAGCAAGAAACCATGTCGGTTCCAGGGATATGTTATAGTAGTGAGCAACATTATTCAAGCTAAACCATGCACTTTTGAAGAAGTTGTGAAGGCTCAAGTGTGGAAAGATGCAATGGCTGAAGAATATGAGTCCATCATTCATAATGATGTATGAGAACTGGTTCCAAGACCCCAAGGTAAATTTGTTGTGTCTTCTAAATGGTTGTATAAAATTAAACAGGGCGTTGATGACAGTGTTGGAAAATATAAAGCTAGATTTGTGGCCAAAGGGTTCTCTTATAAAGAGGGAATAGACTGTGATGAAATCTTTCCACCTATTGCCCGTTATACGACCATCTAATCTATTGTGGCTTTAGCTGCTAGCCAAGGATGGTCCCTTCACCACATGGATGTGAAGATTGTTTTTTTGCATGGCTTCCTCAAGGAAGAATTATTTGTGGAGCAAACACAAGGCTTTGAAGTACATGTCTAGAAAACTCATTTGCGTAGACTGAAGAAAGCCCTCTATGGTTTGAAGCAAGCTCCAAGAGCTTGGTATGCCCGCATTGGTAGCTTCTTGATGAAGCTTAGTTTTAGTATAAGTAATGTTGATTCAAATCTTTACTTCAAGACAGTGCAAGGTATGCCTTTGATTTTAGTATTATATGTTGATGATTTATTTTTGATTGGTAGTGAACCTCTTATCCTCCAGTGTAAGAGGGAGTTAGCTTTTGAATTTGAAATGAAAGATCTTCACTTAATGCACGACTTTCTGGGTCTTGAAGTATGGCAGAAACCTGGTGAGATTTTCCTTTCTCAAGGGAAATATGTTGTCAAGCTGCTTGGAATATTTGGTATGACAGAATGTAAATCCATGAATACTCTAATGGAGATGAACTTCAAGAAGCTATGTGGTGAAGCTGTAGGTCTTGATTTGACAAATCCTCTTGAGCATTATCAACTAACTGGGGCACTGATGTTCTTAGTGAACACTAGACTGGACATATGTTTTGTGGTCAATACTCCAAGCCAATATATGATTAAACCATCTCATGCACACTGGATTGCTGCAAAGCATGTGTTGAGATACCTACATGGGACCATCAATTTGAGATTGAAATATACTATCAGTGATATAAGACTACATGGATACTCAGACGCTGATTGGGTTGGTAACTCTACTGATAGAAAAAACACATATGGGTGATGCTTCAACTTAGGATTTGCCATGATATCTTGGATGATCAAGAAGCAAAATTCTATAGCCCTCAGCACGGCTAAAGCTGAGTACATTGTTGCTAGCATGGCTAGCTGTGAGGCAGTATGGCTGCTGAAGCTCTTTGGAGAGTTGTTTGAGCATGTTTTGGACACAACAATAATTTATTGTGACAATAAGAGCGGGATTTGACTTGCATAAAATATTGTGTTTCATGACAAGTCCAAGCATATTGAGATCAAATA
Source organism: Pinus taeda (assembly GCA_000404065.3). Taxonomy (NCBI): domain Eukaryota; kingdom Viridiplantae; phylum Streptophyta; class Pinopsida; order Pinales; family Pinaceae; genus Pinus; species Pinus taeda. The sequence goes on along the minus strand of APFE031755945.1, from coordinate 85,309 downwards.
TCACTATATCTAGGATATGGCGCAGAGAAGAGTAGTAAGACTTCATCATATAGCGACTTATGAACAGATTGTTGACATTCTTACCAACGCTTTGTTGAAAGGAAAGTTCTTGGTTTTTAGAGAGCAACTTGGACTGACAGATGTGACCCTTCCTAGAGAGGGTGGTCATGGATGATAAGCCTTGGATGTGTGAGATCCTTTTCATATGTTGACAAGCGGATCCCCCCCAAGAATCGATAAGCCTTGGATGTGTGAGATCCTTGTCATGTGTTGACAAGTGAACCTCCCCAAGTAGAGATGAGACTTGGTTGTGCGAGATCCTTGTCATGTGCTGACAAGTGGACCCGCCCAAGTAGTGATGAGCCTTGGATGTGCGAGATCCTTGTCATGTGTTGACAAGTGGATCCCCCCAAGCAGTGGTGAGCCTTGGATATGCGAGATCCTTGTCATGTGTTGACAAGTGGACCCCCCCAAGTAGTGATGAGACTTGGTTGTGCGAGATCCTTGTCATGTGTTGACAAGTGGATCCCCCTAAGTAGTGATGAGACTTGGATGTGTGAGATCCTTGTCATGTGTTCACAAGTGGATCCCCCCAAGCAGAGATGAGACTTGGTTGTGTGAGATCCTTGTAAAGTGGGTTATTCCCCAAGCAGAGATGTGACTTGGTTGTGCGAGATCCTTGATAAGTGGGTTATCCCCCCAAGCAGAGATTTGTCTTGGTTGTGAGAGATCCTTGACAAGTGGGTTATCCCCCCATGCAGAAATGAGACTTGGTTGTGTGAGATCCTTGTCAAGTGGGTTATCCCCCCAAGCAGAGATGAGACTTAGTTGTGCGAGATCTTTGTCATATGTTGGCAAGTGGAAATCCCCCAAGTGAATATAGGGTGGTAGCCGAAGCTCCCCTATGATGTTTCTTCTTCATTAGAGTGAGACATCATTGTTCCAGATGATACAAAGCAGAGATGAACAAAGATGAGCAAAGAAAGCGAAGATCTTTTGTTGCAGAAAGAAATTCCTCCCTAGCTGAGAGGGAGTGTTGAAAATTTGGTAGCTAAGGGAGGAATTTCTAAAAGTAGAAAGTCTAAAAATATAAAGTCTCAAGTATGACTTTCCAAAAATATTAAATCACCTTACATTAATTGGTAATCAAGTATTGTTGATGGAAAATCCCTTTTGATCATCAATCAATCATAATAGTTCAATTTTGACTTAATCATCAATATTATCATTAATATTATTATTATTATTATTACAATACTATTATATTATTATTAAAAAGAAATTCAAGTCACTCAATCATGGCTCTCATTGATGTTCTCTTACACTCATTATTGGCATGGCATATTCCTTTTACACTCTCATTAATGCTCTTACACTCTCTTACACTCATCAAAGCACGTCATAAAAGATTCTCTTACACTCTTATACTCAATAAAAGCATGTCATAGAAGATTCTTCTTACGCACTCTTTAATGCATATGTTACACTCTCTTAAAAGCATAAGTTACAAAGGCATGCGTACCTCCTTGATGGCATGAGTTACATTTCCTAAATGGGCATGAGTTACACTCCTCAAGGCATGCGAGTTACTCCTTTATGGCATGGATTCATTGGTCCTCCTATATATATGTGCCTCATTCTTTCTCCCCTCACTATTTGCGCATTGCGAAAGGAGAGTATGAACTTGAGAAAGAGAGATTTAGAGTCTAGAGAAGAATTGTGTGTGTGTGTGTGTGTGAGAGAGAGAGAGAGAGAGAGAGAGAGAGAGCATTGAAGAGTAAGAGTAGAACTTTGTGAGCCAAGGTTGATTCGGTGCTTCAATGTTTCAGTGTTGATTCAATTGAAGGTAAGGTTGATTTAGTGTGTGTATATGCCGCTGCTACCAGTGATCTTCATGCTACAACTTGTTCAAATTTGGGTGAACTTACTCATTCTCTTGATCTCCCATTGTACTCTGTATCTCTGTTGAATGATTGATTTCTAATAGAAGAAGAATCTGGTTGGGTTTTTCCTTGGTCATTGGACCTAAATTCTCTGTGTCTCATTGTATTCTTGGTTGTCTTCTATTGTGTATTCGATTTGTGTTCTATCTACAATTGCTTATCTGATATTGCAACATAAAGAAGTTTTTTAATAAGTGATTGTTACAACATAGAATATCGTAATTTCAACACACAAAAGACACAAATTTTCTCTGGGAAAACCTTAACTAGGGATAAAAACCCAACAACCTTTTCTTAGAGAAATTTTCCAATTCAACAAGAGATGCAATATGATTTTACTAGTCAAAGTAGGTCAAACGAGACCATGAACTTCAATAAGTCAAACCTGGTCAAACATACCACCTTTCCAACCTTTTGTAATGTGGTTAAGGTCTAGTCAAACACAATAATTTTCTTCCTCCTATAATTAGGTCAGCCTGCGGTCAAAACTGTGCCTAGAATTCAGTTAATGTAGGTCAAGGAGACTCAATCAAATCTGTTATCAACTGCCCATAAAAGCTCGATCAACTGCTTAGAGATTTTTCCAAGAAAAGATCAGTCAATAGGTTAGGAAATTCAATCAAAACTGCTTCAAAAGAACTTGGTGGTAGCTGGTCAAAGAAAGTCAAACTTCAGAATACTTCTCCTCTCCTCCACATGTCTGAACAAAACCTCATAAGAGATGATCTGAATTGTTGCTAATGGAGGAGGACAAACGACAATATGAATGAGCTCGAATAGATGTGCCTTTAGGGTATGCCGGCTTGAAATTCTTGGAGGGCCGACTTGACTTTTTGGAGGCAAAATTTGAAATTCAAAATTTGACTTTTTCTCTCTTTTATTTGGAGCCAACTTAAAATCAATTTTTTTATTCTTATTCTCTTTTAATTTTTTGGGCTTATATAATAAATGAATACCGGCTGCAACTACCAAAATTCAACACTGCCTCTTAGCTAAGGAGGTATTCACTTTGACTTGTTCAAATGTATTCTTTGTTGAAATGATTTCTCCATCCTAAAAAAAGGTTGAATGGGCTAACTACATGTGGAAAGCATCATGCAAAGGAATACATCCACTACATGTGGAAAGCATCCCGCACCAGCATCATGCAAAGGAATCTAATCACCCACTAGACACATCCCCTTTGCAAATGGATCTAGTCACCCAAAAACCAATCACCCATTGGTTGGTCAGGTACCCCCTTACACAAGACTAGTCCTTGTTTCACCAACCCACCAAGTCGTCACTTGGAACTTGGGCCCATTTACCATCCCCACATGTTGTCAGATGCTATTGAATGGTAAAATTACTTGTCCAATGCTACGAGGCACTCACTCAACCCACTAGCCAAGTAACCCTTAGTCATATGGTCAGGTAACCCCTAATCGGGGGAGCACTTCGGGATTTGATGCTCACTGGGCATATCTCCGAAGCCACTTTTCATCGCTCCCGGTAATTACCCATGACCTAGTCAATACCCTTGACCTAGGAAGAATCTCCTCCCCTTGATGCTATAACATTAACACTCCCTTTAACTAAGGGAAGCATTCTCAACCACTACAAGCTTGTCCTTGAAGTATACAAACTTCATCCTAGGACAAAAGCTTTGTGAGAATGTCAATAAATTTCTCATTTTTAGAAATGCATTGGAGTCACTGCTCCCATTTGTACCATGTCCTGGTACTTGATCTCAATGTGCTTCAACCTATCATCACAATCGTCTCTAGCATCTAATCAAATAATCCCGCGAATAGATTTTGAAGCCACACTACTTCCCAACTTTCCAAACAAGCTGCAATATACTCTGCTTTAATAGTGTGGTCAACTTCCTACATATCATAGCAGACCCCTAGTTGAATCATCATCCTGATGTGCTTTACCCGTATTTTGCACTTTCTGCCCAACTTGAATGTGTATATCCCTGCAGTTGTACTTCATCATTTAAGACATATCTCAAGCCATATCCAACAGTACCATGGCAGTACCTCAACACATGTTGTGCTATAGCTCCTTTCCAGTCACTTTGACTAGGTGCTTCCTCTAACGCTGAAACAGATCCTGTTGTGGCAATCCTGGCTACTCCCTTTGCCACTCAGCTTCTTCAGATTGGTAACCATGAGAATGGCCATGGACTTGTTGTCCATCATTCCAAATCTCTGAAGAATCGTAATAATAAACTTCTTTGACCAAGGAAGATCTCACTTGGCTTCTGCCATACTTCTAGTTCCAAGAAGTAATGTATCAAATCTAGATTCTTCATCTCAAACTCATAGGTCAACTCCCTCTGTCATTGAAGCAGGGGTTGACTGCTCCTATCATAGAAGCAAATTGTCTTGCCATTGCTGCTCCTTCTATCACATGAGCCCTTCTTCTCCCGTAAAAAATAAATCATATAATAATAAGATCAACCAAGACTCATCAAATATCCATCAATCTGAGAATATCATGCTCGAGGTCCATACAAAGCTTTCTTCAGTCTACAAACATGAGATTCCATCTCATGTACCTCAAAGTCCTGAGTTAGCTCTTTGTACACTTCTTCCTCAATTACTCCATCGAGGACAATGGTATTTACATCCATTTGAAGTAATTTCCAACCCATAATAGAGGTAGCTAAAATAATAATTCTAATAGAAGTGTACTTGACAACTGGAGAAAACGACTCTTCATAGTCCTCTCTCTTTTTGAGAGAATCCCACAAATCTCGCTTTGTAATTCTCTATGTTGCCCTTTACCGCATACTTGATCTCACTGACTTCTCTTCAACACAATTTCCTCCCTTATAACATCCTTCAAACTTGTTGGCCTACCTGCTCCCTCTGAACTAGGAGCTCTTCCGATCACCAAGCGCGGTTCTAATTTCTCCCTCTTGAACACAAATCACTTTGGGAGAGTCCTCTTGTCACAACCTTTCCTTCGTTCTTCCCAATGCTTTCATCTGCTGTCAAAGCCTTGGCAGGCTTTACTATGTACCTACAACCCTCACTTGGAGGCCATGGAAGAACGATGATTACCCAACAAAAGAAACTAATACAAGAGGTTAACTAATAATAAGGCAATAATAATCAAGGAAGAGAGAGGTATAAAGTACTTATCTTTTGTTCTGAGCATTGGAGGGAATTATCAACTCCCTCTTGATCCTTTCCTTCTTGCGGAAATCATTGAAATCCATCTGCATTCTCATCAAACTAGAAATGTTCATCCTCGTCCTCGTCATCAGCTACTAATGCATTTCACTTTTCTTTCCTTCCTTGCATCAGCTAAGGTTTCTACATTCATCAAATTCATTGATTTTAACACTCTAGGTCTAGCTCTAGGTTTTTATCCACAAACCCTAAGGCTTTCATATTCAAGTCATAACCTTTAGGTCCTCTAGGATTTACAAACCCTAGATCTTGCAAATTATCTTGTTGTACTCAATATACGTGGGACAATTCCTCAAATCCATATGCAACTGTATTTAACATAACTGAGTGTCCAAAACCACAAGTGAAAAGAATTTTCCATAGAGTCCCCATGCCACTGCATATGTGATGAATTTGTCAACAAGGTGATTTCCCCTTCAACTATAATGTCAAAATACTTCATGAAAGTAAGATGTCTTCATGGCATTCCAACAAACTTGCTCCATCAATGGATCCTCAATAATAGTGAAGTGTTAAGTGTGCTCTCTTCATAATACATTAATGATAGTATCCCACTCTTCATTTTATTTTTGATTGCCTTGATGTGCAAATAATAGACTCTAACATTTTGGGTTGGGCATCCACTTATCTAAGTGAATGGAATATGCAAACATGTCATAGTCACAAAATAGGCCCTATCCTTAACCATTTACAACACCCAAATACTCCAACATTGTAGTGTGCTTGGATTGCTAGGATACAATAACTGTTTCCATGTTGTGGAAACCTACTGTAACAAAGTTCTTTGTTTACATCAACAAAATTGTTGTTTGTTATTGTGAATGGACTTTCAAACTTTGAACCATACAATATACATTGTTAATGCATTATATCGAACCTTTGAAGATCATTGATCATGGGTGAATCTCATCACTGGACTTTTATTGCTTTACACAAATAAGTGAAGGGGCTCCCTTTGGCTTTGCAGGAACTTCCAACTTTACATTGCATACAATTTCAAACTATCCTCTAATATTTATTCAAATGTTGTACAAATGCTTGTCAAGGATCATACAAGGTTCATGACAATGTACAACTTCTGCTTCTGTAATACAAGACAACAACTCTAAAGAAAACTTTGATACAAGCTTCAACATAGTTCTTTCAGGCCTAAAATTTTGTCTACTTTCCTGAGCAATAGTTTCTAGGACTCCTTGCTGGCCTTTTTGCAACACAGAGACACCTCGAACTTGTTTCCTAAGGCTCTGAGTCCTCTCAGCTCCCTTTTTAGGTCTGCGACCTAACCTCAGCCTATGGCCTTAACATAAAATTATTGTTGCTCCCTTTTTTATGCCACGATTGGCCTATTTAAGGTCTCGGTCCCTTTTGATCACAAGGTTGTGACTTGCGACTTCTTTTAGGCTTCGACCAACACCTTCCTCTAACTCGACAACCTTATCTAACATATTGTAACTTGACCTTAATCACCTTTCGTAGCAGCTCTGTTCCAACCCTGCCTCAGGTCTCCTTTTGCTGCTAGATCTCAAGCTTATGATGCTTAGATTTAACTCTTGTTGTGGTCTAGAATACACATAGTTCATCATAGCCTTTTTTTACGACCTACACAGCCTTGGCTCCTGCCTATAGCCTATACAAACCTTAGTCAGCCTGATCAGTTTTATTCCTAAGGCCTTTTGGCCTTCCTAGGTTGGTCGCTTATGGCCGAGTTTGTGACTCAAATATTAACCCTGATCCTTGCTCTTCATACAACAATCCATACAAAGTTCATCTAGAATAAATCAAAACCATACTTGACTTGACTAGGACTGCACTTTTAGTGGCTGCTCATTGACCTTGCTCTGATACCATGTTGATTTTTCATGATCTTCTAGTTTGATAATTACTTCCAATGATATCTTAATTAATTCTTCTTGCGTCACATTCATCATTAAGCGATTATTCATAGAAAATCTCAACAAAAAAGTAATAATGACAGTAGGATAATGAAGAGACAGCGAAACACAAAAGACACAAATTTTTACCCTAGGAAAACCCCTAACAAGGGGAAAAATCCCAACAACCTTTTCTTAGAGAAATTGTCCATTTCAACAAGAGATACAATCTAATTTTTCCAGTCAAATAAGACCACAAACTTCAATAAGTCAAACCTAGTCAAACTGACCACCCTTGTAGCCTTTTGCAACCTAGTCAAGGTTTGGTCAAAGAGACCGAATTTCATCCTCCTATAGTTAGGTCAGCTTGCGGTCAAAACTATGGGCAAAATGCAGTCAACGCAGGTCGAGGAGACTCAGTCAAATCTGTGGTCAACTACCCATAAAAGCTCGGTCAACTACTCAGAGATTTTGCCCAAAAAAGCTCAGTCAAAAGCTCAGGAAATTTGGTCATTAATTCTTAGTCATTTCAAATGTTTAACCTTTTTGAATTTTGACCAATCAAAATTTTTAAATATCTTAATTTTATTATTGTTAATCTTTATTGATTTATTTCTATATATTTATTTTTTCTTTTTTCATTCTAATAAATTTAATATAACTAACATTATTTTTTGGATAATTCCAATAATAATCATAGCAAATTATTAAATAATTTTAATTTCAAATTTTAATTATTTTTCTATAGTTATAGTCAAATTTATCATTTATGCAACGTTCCCTTTAATTTCACTTTCTCTAACGATTATTTTTCCCCCATTCTCTATATATCTTGGTCAAGCACTCTTCCTATCATTAGTTAAGCTTCTTGTCGTTGAAGATGGGTGAATTGTTCACCCAAAACGTTGGGCTCTCCAATCAAAATACACAGGTTCCCAAAAGTTTTCAACAATAATTTGGTCAAATCTGCTTCAGAAGAATTGGATCGTAACTGGTTATAGTGAGTCAAACTTCATAATACTTCTCTCCTCTGCACGTGTGAACATAACCTCAAAAGAGATGATCTGAATTGTTGCCAATGGAGGAGGATGAATGAGCTCGAATAGGTGTCTTTTAGGGCTGGCCGACTTGAACTTCTTGGAGGACCAACTTGACTTTTTGGAGGCAAAATTTGAAATTTGAAATCTGACTTTTTCCCTCTTTTATTTAGAGCCAACTTAAAATCAAATTTTTATTTTTGTTCTCTTTTAATTTTGTGGGATTATACAAGAAATGAATACCGACTGCAACTACCAAAATCCAACACTACTCACTACTATCTTCCTATGCTTTAGAATAAAAACCTTGTATGCCTTTGAACTTTCACTATAATCTAAATAAACCCTTTCTAGAGGAAGGCTCTAGTCTGGTCCTCTTCTCTACCAATACATGGATATAAACTATATAGACGAAAATGTGGATTTGACTCAACTCTAACTTTATACCAATGAATGCCTCGTTTAATGTACTGTCCTCCAAGATCCTGTGAGGACACTATTTCTCAATATAGATTGCTATGTTGCTTACCTCTACCCAAAGAAACATTGACAAGTCTTGGTCATGAATCATGGCCTTAGTATCCCCTATGATGGATTGATTCTTTTGCTCTACAACTCCATTTTTTTGTGGGTTGTCAAAAATAGTTAGCTCCCCTCTTGATTCCTACCTCCAAGTAGAAAACCTCAAACTCCTTGGAGGATACTCACCCCCACTATCTGATCTCAAGACTTTGATCTTCTTCCCCATCTAGTTCTCAACTAGATCTTTGAACTCCTAAAACCTTCAAAAGACCTCAACATTGGTCTTTAGGAAGTAGATCCAAGTTTTGCAAGAGAAGTCATCAATGAAGGAAACATTGTACTTGCTTCCTAAAATTGATGCTACTGACATTGGTTCTCAAACATCAAAATGCACTAGGTCTAGAATCTTCTTAGACTTATGTTTGTTGCTTAGGAAAGTAGCCTTGGCATGCTTAACAAGCATGTACCCTTTATGATTTGAAATGGATCTGAGCAAGTGAATGGTTGTATGACTCGATTAAGTCACATGGTTCGGGTTCAAATTTGAGATTGGCAATGATTAAGTTCAGTCGAATTTGAATATTTTGATGAAGTTTGGATAAGGTGGAATATCACATAAAATTATAAGATATCAACATCAATAAACAAAAAAAAATGCTATCATGGAGTTGGAAACTACAAGGATAGATTATAAGCTTGAGTTGTGACATAAAGTTATGAGTTTTGAGCTATGGACTTTATCAATGGCTATAAGGTTCACAAGACCTCAAAAATTGTTTTAGGTTTGCCAAATCTTGAACCTCAAGGTTGAAGTCCGACGAACCTTGTGCAATAGTGACTCAGTACTTGCAAGTGTAATACACAATTAATGAAACTTAGATAAATTATTAAGACAATGCAAATGTATAAATGAGACAAAAGAGGAAAAAAAGAGTAAAAAATGGAAAAAAAAAATAAAGTAGGAGAGAAGAGACAGAGAAATGGGAAATAAATATTAGGCTTGTTGGACTTCCCATTTCCCAAACTCTTTCTATTTCTTATGTTATTTTCACTCTCAAAGGGTGATTTGGGACCTACTTTTATCGGGAATGCCCCCTAGGGCTCTCTCTCTCCCCCTATCAGAATCATGCTTTAAGAAGGAGCATCTAGGGAGCGCACCTTGGAGAGTGCTCCCAAAATTGGAGTGTGGTCCAAACAAATTTGAGACGCTCCCTACCCTTTTGAGAGCATGATGCGCGTTAAGATGCTCTTGGAGCTAGGGAGTGCACTCCCAAGGCTTTGCCTAATGGTAATGTTAAATTCTTGAAGTAAAATTTGACATTTCCTTTATCTTTCCTTTTTATTCTTTTACATAAATTTTTAAAACATTACCATTAATTGTTTTATTATGTTTGAGAGTGGTTCCAACCTCATCAAACTTCATGTGGAGAAAGTAGAATTTCATATCTCATTCAAAATTCAGAAAACTTAATAATTTTTAAGATTTCAAGATTGACGGTATTGCAACATTTTCATTTGATTCTATCACATATGAGGGTATGTGATTGGCATTTAATGAAGAGCACCAAGCCCTATATGTACCACAATGTTGGTGGTGTTGATTGTTGAACTCCTTTGACATGGTCTTAACACAAATGTACCCTTTGCTCAAACCAAAATCATTGATCAGGCATGTTAAGCTTTTTCTACCATATTTTAAGGCTTAGATTAGGTAGTTTCATCAAAATTTGGTGGTGTCAATTGTCCCTAGAGGATCAATGTTGAGACAATGGCTAGACAAGTGGAAAAGAATGAAAGATGATACTAATGATGAGGATCCTGATATAAGCGATAGTGGAACATGCATGTTGGTGCTACCCCACAACTACAACATTTGGCAACATGGTTTCTTACACAATTGGTGAACACTTCTTCTGCAGGGAGGTGTTTAGCAACTAGCTTAGTTTATTGTTTTGGACCTTTCGGTCTTCATGCTTCCGTGTGCAGATGGCCGATTTTGTAAACATAACTAATTGGTCATGCTATTGATGGCAGTTGCTAGGTAAGATGCTTCATTGCGTAAGTCAATAGTCTACTTTCTGTTATATGACTTAAAAATTGGTATATTTGTTTGTAATTGCTAGAATCTAGATTCTAGATGGTTGATGCCCAAATGATTAATCATCAGTGTACTATGGAATCATGGATGCCATTTCTACTTTCATTAATGCACAAATATGCATGTTCATACATTTTGCAACTAATTTGGCACTTTGCATTTTTTTTTTATTATAATGCAATATGTGTGTGTAGATGCTCCACTCCCAAGGTTTTTTGAAAAATTTCGCACCCACTCTACTTTGCACTTTGGCAACTATGAATGAGCATGTTGTTATGGGCTACTAACTAGAGAAACACTAAAATTTTATGCAATTGCCCATTTGACCATACCATTTTCCAAATTTTATTTTTCTCTTCTACATCTTCCTCCTCTGCCAGCAAGTTGTAAGATTATTTAACCAAGATAGTGCAATGCCCTTTCCTACACCCAATGTTGGCTATCTTCTTACTATCTAAAGCATATTTTCTTGATTGCAACCCAGAGGTTTTCTTTTGCATTTGGATTAACCTCTTATGGCTAGAGTGAGAGGTTTTCTAGAGTTTGGTCAATTAGAGTTCTTCCTCTCAATATTTTGGTGTGTTAAAGTATGGGGGTTTACGCAGTGCATTATATTAGATATCATTTTTGGGATTCAACTGCGTTAAGTAAGTCATTCACGTATGACCATTTCCATGAGAGGTAGTCGTAACTGACTAATTTCTCATGATTTTTGAATAGTTTCACTTAGCACTCATTGCATCGGGTGATGCTCACAGGGGTGAAGAAGTGGGATTGAAACTAGTGAAAAGTGGAGAACGAATCACATAGCATCAATCATCACTTCCGGGGCTTGCACCCCGTAACCAGGACTTCCCAGGAGGTCACCCATCCCAGAACTCCTCTGGCTCAAGCGCGCTTAACTGTGGAGTGTTTCCCCACAATCAAGCCCACTTAGCTTGCTACCCCATTTGCAAAACCTTAGCAAGTATTGTGCCTCATGAACCATTCAAGTAGAGATCCCTTGACTCTTTTTGAATTTAAGTATGGGGGTCTACGCAGTGCATTATTAGATATCATTTTGGGATTCAACTGCGTTAAGTAAGTCATTCACGTATGACCATTTCCATGAGAGGTAGTCGTAACTGACTAATTTCTCATGATTTTTGAATAGTTCACTTAGCACTCATTGCATCGGGTGATGCTCACAGGGGTGAAGAAGTGGGATTGAAACTAGTGAAATGTGGAGAACGAATCACATAGCATCAATCATCACTTCCGGGGCTTGCACCCGGTAACCAGGACTTCCCAGGAGGTCACCCATCCCAGAACTCCTCTGGCTCAAGCGCGCTTAACTGTGGAGTTTTTCCCACAATCAAGCCCACTTAGCTTGCTACCCCTTTTCAAAACCTTAGCAAGTATTGTGCCTCATGAACCATTCAAGTAGAGATCCCTTGACTCTTTTTGAATTTAAGTATGGGGGATTACGCAGTGCATTATATTAGATATCATTTTTGGGATTCAACTGCGTAATTTTAAGTCATTCAAACGTATGACCATTTCCATGACAAGTAGTCGTAACTGACTAATTTCTCATGATTTTTGAATAGTTCACTTAGCACTCATTGCATCGGGTGATGCTCACAGGGGTGAAGAAGTGGGATTGAAACTAGTGAAATGTGGAAAACGAATCACATAGCATCAATCATCACTTCCGGGGCTTGCACCCGGTAACCAGGACTTCCCAGGAGGTCAACCCATCCTAGAACTCCTCTGGCTCAAGCGCGCTTAACTGTGGAGTTTTTCCCCACAATCAAGCCCACTTACCTTGCTACCCCATTT